>JAPYZN010000723.1:0-23679 GCA_030522865.1 Psyttalia lounsburyi
ACCACGTCATCTGGCAGTGTAATAGATTTGAAAATGAAAGAGTGGATTTATTAAACATAGTGAAGAAACATTTTCAATTGCCTATTAATATGAACAGTGCGCTAAATGTCATGAACATTAAAGTAATTTTGGCGATAGACAAATTTATGGAAAAATGTAAATTGAATATTTGATAGATGCAAGCTATACACAGAATATTGTTTCTCAATTCATATATATGTATTATTCATACATACATCTATTTTATTTATTTATTTATTTTTATTTTTTTTTCTACTCAATACTTTTTTCTTTTCTTTTTTTTTGTTGCTGGTTTTTTTCAATTGGTTTGATAGAAAAATTGTAATTGAAATTAAAAATCTATTCAATTTATGCTTAGGACAAAAAAAAACATGAGATCTAGGTTCTTACGCAAATGACAAGTTCTGTAGGTTTTCAATGGGATCGGAATATTTGAAAAATATAATTTTTGGAGGATCAATTCCATTAGAAATGTTGGGAGTCGAGCACCTGTGGATCCATTGAAGACAGTCCACACAATTGAGACTCAAATAAAAAGACATTTTACACGGTTATCTGGCGACGAAAGGGTGTATGTGCCCGAACATTGGAGTTATAACGTGGGTCACCTCTTCGATGGACGTTCGCGTCAATTTTCCACACCATCAACCCGGAAAATTGCCTTGGATCTCTCTCCACCATGTGAAATTCATATTTACACGTCTCTCTCTGCAGACACCATGCCAATGGACTTTCTGTATTTGTACGACCCATGAGACATTCTACAAAATTCAATAAAGAATGGAAAAATCGTGCGTTTGGTACCCGATTTTTTCTAACCCTCAATTTTTTTTAATCCTCAAAACTGGAGAAATATCCCCAGTGGAACTTCAAGTATTTATTTTTCATTAAACAATATCTATATTTGTTATTCCAAATTAATTACACACCCATATTATCACCAGTTATTTAAATAATTAACATTCCTCGGAAAATTTCGGTTTTTAATTTTTTTTTTTTCAAGAAAATTGGTGCGATAAATTCAATTGTTACCATAAATATTTATTGCTGGAGATTTTAGTTTATAACTATAGTTTTGTGTAGTTATAACTGAATATTTATGGCTATAACAGTTGTTACACGATTTTTTAAAGTTGAGTTTTCTTTGAATTCACGTTTTTAACAAATACCGAAAACTACTTAATAACTGGGGGGCAGACGATTATTTCGCAGTAGATGTACAGATCTGAGGGTAGTTGGTTAATTCGGGATTTCCAGAGGGGGAGAATGCCACGTCTCGTGAATACTAATGGGCCTCGTATTTCAGTCTTATTACGAGATAATCTAAATTAATTATTTTTATCAGATTCAATGGGAAGTTGCTTGAAGGCTAATTAAAAACATATTCAAACAATTAATTTCGTTCAATCGATTGTTGTTTGTGTATACTAATTTTAATGCAAAAATTCAAGCAGAAATTCACATTTTATTAAGTTTTTCAATAGAATTGAAATTTTCTAACAAAATTTTTAGAATTGTCTCTTAATTTTTGCAGATAATTTTATTAATTACATTTGTCGGTTGTAATGCACAGTCGCTTTAAATCTAATTAAAAACATTTTTTAATTTAATTAACACAATTGCTACCGTTTAATCGATAATTCGATCGATGGATTATTAATCTAAAAAAAATTGGATTTGATAAAATGAACAAAAAATTACATTCGATAATTTCAATAGAAAAATTGCAACAGAAATTCAGATTCTATTAAACTTTTTAATAGAATTCCCGGGGAATTTCAGTGGAATTTTCTAGATAATTTTTGAAAAATGAGTTATTTAATTTTTAATTAAGTTCTTAATCCTTAATTGAATTAATGAAATAAGAATTGTCTCTGAATTTCTTCTGGCAATTTTATTCATCATTTTCATCACGTCGTTCGTGTTTTCTTCTTTATTTTTCTCTACCCATTTCCCCATGTGCTATAAAGTGAAGGAGGAAAACGTCTGGTGTGACCCTCGGCATCTTTTTTCACCCTCGTAAGAGGGGGGGGTTGGTTGGGGAAGGGGATAAAAAAAAAAGTCGTGACGTAGATGACTCTGACGACGTCGTTAGACGTCGCTCTATGAAAACCTAAAGGACAAACCTGTACCAATGGTCCAGCAGTGGCTGTGGAATCAGCGGCTCCGACCTTTCCACTGTCTGCCTAATTAATTGGCACTAACAGTCGAGCGAGAATAATCGTAGAATCGTGATTGGATTTTATTACCCATTACGCCATTGGGTAAACGGATTTTTAAATTTTATTCCGCTCTCTCAAAAAAAATTGTCTTTTGATGATTTTTTTAATTTACCTCCATCTTCTTTACTTTCTCATTCAACTGAACGATTTTCACTCATTTATTGACAATTGTTTATTTATTACATGCGTATACATTTTTTTATTTATGCAATTTTGATTTAATTCTGATAATGAGCAAATGATTTTTACTTATTTATTAAGTTTTACTGAAATAATTTCAGTTGCGAATTAAAAAATGACAATTTTAGTTCGGCAAATCTACTTTATAATTTTTTAAAAATATGACGGGGGTGTATCTGCCAGTCTGGATAATTTTTAAGACCCTCTCGGCGTCTGGAAACTTGGAGAAGCCCCTTTAAACCACTCAGGAGTATAAACATGGTGTAACTCCTCGCTTACACGTCACATCAGGGGGTTTTTTTTTTCAGATACTTTTTTGCCTCGTGGAATATCCACGCCAGACCTGAACTCATTGGGATGCATAAATGCATTCTCTGCTTTTGAATATTCTCCCATTGGTAGCCTGGGATGGGAATAACAGAAGTCAATATTCAAGGAGTATTATTGGAACGTCATTTGACGTTTCATTTTCCTCTCTCAATTTTTCTCCTCACGTACCAAGAATTTTAGAAATGTAAAAGGACTAGTAACTAGTTGAAAATTCTCCATCGAAGTATTTTTATTCCAAAGCATTTCTTGTTTTGTTCTTGCGCTTGTGGAAATCGATATACTGAAAAATTGAATAGAAATCCCAGCAAATTCGTTAAAAAATTCTATGAAAATCCAGGGGAATTTTTAGTCGGAATTCTATAGGATTTTTTTTAGTAGATTTTTTATTTCCATTGAATTTTTTTTCGGTTGAAATTGTTGAGCGAAAATTGTTTAGTTTTCGTCAATAATTTATTAACCAATTCGTTAGGACTTTCTGTTAATTTTTTGACAGGTGTTGCGTTTAAAAATTTCTTATTTTTATTCAATTTCAATTTTTGAAATTGTTGGGAAATAATTCGCTAAAATGTTTTAAGAAAAAAGACATATTTACACGTGTAAATTTAATTGATAATTCTTCACATGTTACAGTACACAATAATTTCTTACAATCATTTAAAAAAATCTTCTCACAGTCTTCAAATACTCCGTGACAAAGTAACCTGACAAAACGATATAGTACTTTTAAGTAGTAATGTAAAAAATAACGCATTAACGCACGTAAAATTGGATCCAATTATTATTTTTATATCACATACTTAGGAAGTAACTGTTAATCAAAACCGTCGAGTAGCATTTCACTTTGTTATGTACAATATTTAATCGTATCGTTACGGATTCATTCCTCACATGTTACAAATTTTATTAATTCGATTTGCATTAAAAAAGTTTCGCCCAATTATTGTAAACTTGACAAAGTTCAGGGCTTAATTTGATTCTGCAAATTTTGAAAATTTCTACGTTTGTCTGAACGCAGATTATTTAAAAAATATCAATCAGTTACTTCTCATCATCTTCTTTCAATCTCGAAAAATCATCTCAAGAGCAATCTCTCACTTTTATAATTGAATCGCTCATTGATTAAATATTTAACATCGAATAATAGTTAATGCTCTCCCAAATCCTTAAAATCATACATTTAAAAATCATTTAAATCCATCGGATCAAAATTCTCCCCCAAAAAAAAATCTGCTGCGCGCTCTCATCAGTTATTCACTTGAGCAAATACAGAAGACGCGAGACGTGAGAAAGCTCCAAAAATAAGTCTCACGGAAAGTTAAACGTTCTCTTTGGTGAACTGTCACTTTACAGACACCCCAAAAAGCCCCCAAATTGAGTTTAAATCCAGGAAATCAATGCGGTCGACCCTCCCCATTACCCAGTGACATGAATTTCCCCTGGATACATCAGTTCAACTTCGCGTATTTGGCCCTTCAAATACAAGAGACTAGTATCGCTCCCCTCCCCAAGAAAAGATATTCTACAAAATTTGTCGCGTTGTTCGACAATTCCGAGACGTTCCCCCCAAAGTTCACGCAGAAACTAAGATCTGGCAGAAGTTTTTGCCGAATATCTGGGAATCCATTGGTGGCAGCTAAAATTACGTCTAAATCTTTTTCCTAGATCTCTCTCTTCTCCACAAAAAAGCTTCCATTGAAGATCTCGCTATCTCCACGAGATCCCGCGTAATTCACCAAACTTCATTGCCCAAAAATTAGTGCCCACGTGCAATTCACGTCACACCTCCTCAAGTTCTCTTAGAACGCCGTAGTTTCGTTGAAATCGTGATAGTGAGAAGTCCTCGCGCTGCAATTCTTGGTGACTCCTCCTATGGACGCTTCTTTGGTAAACTGTCACTCATCAGACACTCTAAAAAGCCCCCATTGAAGACTTGGGTTTAAATCCAGGTAATTAACGCGGTCTACTTTTCCTATTGTCCAATGCCATATTCCCCTGGATACATCAGTTCAACTTCGCGCATTTGGCCCTTCAAATACGAGAGACTAGTACCTCTTCCGTCCCAACAAAAAATCTTCTTCAAAAATTGTCGCGTGACTCGACAATTCCGAGACGTTCCCCCAAAGTTCGCCCACACCCTAAGATCTGGCAGAAGTTTTCGCTGAATATCTTGGGATCTAATGGAGACAGCTAAAAGGCCTATAAACCTTTTTTCTAGATCTCTTCCTTCTCCACAAAAACGTTTCTAATGAATATCTAGCTATCTCCACCAGATCCCGCGCTATTCACTTCACAACCCCCCAAGTCCTCCTAGCACGCCGCCAGTCGATCAAAAGCAAGATAGCGGGTAGTCTTCGTGCTGTAAGTCTTGGGGACACTCCCTATGGACAAGAGTAAATCCCTGTTCGGTAGTATCTTAATATTCCTCGGTTTGACAGTCGCATAATGCGGCTCATCACTCTGAGCGTAGAACTCTGAGCGCATGGTAAAGATTGATGGATCCTCAACGTAAGCGTTCCTTCTCTTCAACGAGAGTGCATCCTCATAAACGCTGGACTTGGGTCTTGCTGGCTTCACTATGGGCACATCGTAGACAGGACCCTCGAAGGACCCGTTGCTGCTCCTCGGCGAGGTGTTGAATAGTTCCGGCTCGGACTTTGATAGATAGCTTCTAGGACTATCATAATGCAAGGTGTCATCCAAAAATTTCCAAGCTGGATTGCGAAACTTCACTTGATTGAAGTTCTGGTAGGTCCCTTCCTCATCAGAATCATCAAGATTATCCTTGGAGGAGACGTAGGGATGCTTGGGAAGCGGTGATGCCACGGGTGTGCTGTGTTGGCTGTCCAAATCGAAGTCAGCGATGTCATCTGAAGCTATGCTGGAGCCACTGGCCTGTCGCATTATCGTAGCTTTGAGAGGGAAGCTTGGACCGAGGGAGAGGCGAACCTCGGACCTCGGGATCTCCTCGAAGACGATCTTCGTGGAGGTGACACTCGATGTTTCTGAGTAGATGTCCTCCTCGACAGCTAGACAGTCCTCAGCCTCCTTCGGTGCCTGAAATGTCGAGAGAGGAGTTCGCTTGTCCAAATTTGAAGCGTAGTTGTCCTGGTGCAGAAGAATGTCGGTGAAGGACATCAGCGATGTTAGGGAAGAGGTCGAGGAGGATTTCTCGTCGTAGCCAGAGTCTTGTTGCTCTTTGGGAGGTTCTTCGTTTATATTCGTCTGGGATTGCGAGCAGAAGAGGTTGCTTCCTTTGGAAAAGGACTTGCGACCGGTGAGGATTGACAGGAGCTTCTTGAACGAGTGCTTGCGGGGAAGCTTCTTGCCGGTTATGGGGATCCAGTCGATGGAGGTGTCCTCGACCTCGATGGGCTTCTTGAGGAAGGCTCCCACGATCTTTGGGGTTCGCTCGCCTGGGGTAGGGGGGTCTGGGGGACTCACCCGCGGTCTGGGGATGTCTCGTTGGGGCTTTACAGGAGTGCTGGACAGATCCTTGTCCATCATGAAGGACGTTCTGCTGACGTCTAATGTCTCGTCTAGGGCGTTGTAGGTCACGTTCAGGGGACTTTCGGGGAGACTTTCCGTGGAGGACTTGTCGGCGGGCTCTAGGAGGTATGTCTCGTCGAGGATGTTCGCCCGCTCCAGGTGCTGTTCCGATATTGCTGGCAGGCTGCGGCGTTTCAGGCGGCTTGGGTCGGCTTCATTCTGCGGATGCCGAAATTTTGGGTAATGCGAATGTCCTGAAGCTTATTCTTAGGAATGAGTTTAAGGATTTTTGTTTCTGATTGTTTATTTTATTTTTATTCTCATTCTAACTTGGCTTTTACTGGCCACCGACGTTTGGGGCTTTTTGGGGGGCTTGCTTTTTGGTAGACAAATTGACAAAATTAATTTAATAAATTTATTAAGTGGCGAATAAGGAGTTAGATATTGATGAGCTTAGAGTTGATGAATTCAGTTTTTACCTGTGGGTCCTTGTAGCTCTTGTACTTCTGCTCAAATGCCGCAACCATTTTTTTAACAAATTTGCCAGTTCTCTCGGCGTCCTGCTGTGTCATCTGTTTAGTTGGTGACAGGTAATTTATCTCAAACTCTCGGATAATTTTTCCCAAATCCTGGCCGCCCAGGGGGGCTGGTAATGTCGTGGCTCGCTGGATAGGTATGGGATTGCTATGAGCCAACGTCGGGCCAGTCGATTGCGTGAAGCTCTTGTTTTTCGCTGGTGACGAGCTAAACTTTCTGATCCACTTGGATTTGCGCGGCGAGTACTCTTGGACTTGTTGACGATTAGTTTCCATCGTTGTTTCGGCTTCACCCTGGAAATGTTGATTACGTAATTGAAATGAGAACTAAAATTACTCAATCGCGTAATTAATTTCTGCTGAATAATCCTCAGAGATCGACTGCTCTTGAATAAGAAAATTTTTTAAAAACTTCTTAAGAAGTTTAATAAAATTGATATTCTTTGGAAATATCGCCAGATGGGCAGAACTAAATTGAACGAATGAGCTATCATTTTAAGGATAAGTTTTAAGAGTTGACAAAACGTTTCAACGCTAAATACCACTCTCCAAAAAAAAAATTTAAAAAACCCACAAGTTTTTCTTTTTACGACGAAATTGCGGACTCAAGGACACCTCTCATTCCCCTCCAAAAGTTTGAATCAAATTATTTTCACCAGACCGAGAGATCTCACCGTTTCCCGCTCTTGTTTCTCTCTCTCTCTCTCTCGGGCTCACTTTTATCATCACCACTGGAAATAAAACTAAAAAATTCGACGGCCGGCGTTGTTCAAACTCTTCGCGAACAAATTAATTCCGGGGAAAAACTTTTCCGCAAAAGTATTTGAATTTTAACCGGAAAAATTGAGAATTTAACTCACCTCGTTGTCACTCTTTTTTAACATTCTCTGGAGGAAGCTCATCCTGGTCGGTGTCGATAGCATCTCGAATAATTACTGTATTAAAACTTTATATCCCGAACTAAAACTCAAGGCCAAACACTAGTCACTGAGAGGAGACTTCATTAGTAGAAAGTTTTCACAATATGTGAAAATTTTTCACAATTTTCGGGTATTTATAAATGGGAATGGGTCTAGGGGGGGCGAGGGTCTCGACCAATTGTAGATTTTCCCTGATCCCCTGACCGTACCAACCCCTCCCCCTGTCTCCCGCCCCACCCACTGATACCTTCTGGTGAATTTGGTAGTGTCAACGAGGAATACAAAATACCCAGCGAATTTACCCGAGTAATACCTGCATTACTCTTGCTCTCGGCCATCCTCCTCGCCCCACGAGGCGCCGGGACGGGGAGGGGGTTTAGTGAGTGCTTGGCGGAATTGATAGGTTGAGGTGTGCGGTGACGTCCCTCACACCTGGGACAAGTGGCAATTGAGAGATTTTGATGGAGGAAACGCTCAGGATTTGGGCTGACATAATTCCGGAAATTTACGAGGCGCCGGCACTGGCCGCCGATGATTCCCACTGATTTCATAATTTTTATGATTTTTTGGTCATCTTTGGGGGTATTAAAAGGCGCGTAGAATTATTTAGAATTTTTTAATGGGGTTCTTTGGATTTTTTTTGAGGATTAATTAGATAGTTCGCTTTTGGAATTTTTAATCTGGGATGTTGGAAGCTATTTTGATTTTTTATTTTAGACATTATACGGAGATTATTGTTTTTTTACGGCTGGAGGATTTGGCAATTCGTTGGATTTTTTTAAATGATTTTTCGGGGAGTTCTGAATTTTTTTGGGGGAAATTTTTGGTCCCAGGGAAAATAAACAGAATTGTTTAAGGACAAATTTTCTTTTAATTTTTATTCCAGTCGATTTCATTTTTTTCTGTCCCAAATCCCATTAATTTCTTAAGCAATTCAAAACTCGAGGGCATAAACTAAAAAACGCGTATTAACACACGACAAAATGCAGTTCATATTCATATTAAATTAAATCCGCGACGTATGCAAAAACTTTCGACGTTTGCATTCCCAAGATATTGGAAAACTTCAGGATGAAATTGTCAGTGAAGTTGAAACGCCCGTCGTCGAGTAGTTTAGCCAATCAAAATTCCGATTATTTTTTCCCATTCCACTGGGTGAATCCCAATAACTTTGGAAATTTTTCCCATGTAATGAGAGGAATTACGAAAAGTAGAAATTCTGCATGCGTCGATTGGCGAAGGGAGTACTGAGACTACCGCGCAATGTGAAAACTTTTGTCGGAATAGTTGCCCGGGGATATTCCAGATATCCAATTATCCCGCCTCCACATCGAATATACATATACTGTGTATATATTATTTATAATTAGAGGGCGGTATTTTTAACAATGCTCTTGAGGTAAATGAGACTGTCGATTTTTTCCCGAATTAAGTTTTTTTCACTTGATTCGAAAACCTAACGAATTCCCTGAATTTCATAATTTTTTACTATTTTTATTAAAAAATTGCAGACTCAATAAATAATTGATGGCTCAAACTCCCGATTATTATGTACATTTTTAACAAATAATTAGAGCAACCGAACTTTAAAAATAAAATGCAATAAATCGGGAGAGAATATTTTTCCCAAAAATTTTTTTTTCATGAATTTTCCGCTTAAATTGTTCAGAATTTTTATTTAAGAATTTTTAATTCAATAATAATTGACTGCTCGAGCTCCTGATTATTATGTACATCTTTAAAAAAGAATTACAGCAACTGAACTTTGAAAGTAAAATGCAATAAATCGGGAGAGAATATTTTTACCTCAAATTATTCTTTTCCGTTTGACCAGTTCGAGTAAATTTAATTTCTTCCAGTGGAAAATTTAGACTGAAATTTTCTGGTCTACGCAGCTTGCAATAATTTTAATCCCAGGTCACTTGGCGCCTATTGTACCCCCACGGTCTCTAACGATCCTCATCGATTGGGCCCCTGCAATAAACTAGGGATTACCAAATTCATTTGGCCATCGGTTCACGTAGACAATTACTTTCCCAGAATCATAAAGTCGTCGCCTTTGTGGGTGGGGAACACTTCATAATGGAATTCCAAAAGTGTTCTGGCTCCGTTAATATTGTAGATTGGGGATTATATGGGGTCGAAATGGTGTGAAAAATATTATTCATGTATTTCCTGCAATTGCCAGTACAGTCCACTTGAAAATCCAGGCCAAGTGACTGGATTACGACCAGGAAAAATTTTTCTGTTGAAAAACAAACGTCATCCAAATATTCTATTCCGGGGGAATTTTTTTTAGTGAAAAAAAATCCCGAAAATTGTCCTCCGGAGAATTATTTATTTTTCGCAGAATTTTATTCCGCTGAGAATTATTCGCTCAAGTTTTTTTTAATTAAATTTGTGAAGAATTTTTTGTTGAAAAACGTTTTTTGCGAGACTTAATTAGGGAAATTACATTCTCGTAATAAATAAATTATTATCTGTTGTTATTTTGTCTCCCGAGTCAGTAAAAAATTTCTGGAGAACGTTTTTCTTTTTTTCTCTCAGTGCAAATTTTTTTATGGCCTTCAATTCTCCCAGTAAAATTGCCAAATTTAATTTCTCATCAGCGGTATTGAATTACCCCAACTACTCTATATTCTCTTCTCCCATTAATTTATCTGATATTCCACGTTCTCATTAGTATACTATACAGATCGTCTCATTTTTTATTTCCACGTGCACTGTCGACGACAAATGCAAATGCTTGACCAATCCGAGGACCACCTGTTGACGCTCCCCAGGAAATCATCATTTTCCAATCAGCATCGCCCCTTCATTTTCAATCAATTCAAACTCAAGCCGGAATCATCAAAAAGAAATGATAATAATTGCCGTTGCAGGGAGAGAATTTTTTGAGTAAAAATGACCGGTCCGTATTTTTAGCAAAAATTCTGGGCACGCCTGGACAATTTTTGGTGAGGGGTGACCAAATTTTACTGAAGCGTACGGTAATTTCTACTCAATTCTCTTCTCCCTGTATTTCGAGATTTTTATGTTCAGAATTAATTTTATTTTGATGAGGTAAAAGACCTCGTGAAAATTATCAGTCCCTCTTGAATTTTTTTTCTCCCATTCTTTAAATTTTTTCCGGGTTCGTGACTCTCGTTTGAACTCTCTACAACCCCCGAGTGAGTTCTCTGACCCTTTTGTATGGAGAATGAGGAAGATTCTGACCCCCATGACTCCTCGGTTTTCGCGTCACTGGATAAAAAATTTTCTTTGCACGCCTCCAACCGTTTTTTTTTTATCGTACAGAGAGGGAATAAATTTTCTCGATAGAAATCTCCACTGGAAACGAAATATTTCCATAAAATATTCTTTTTGTAAACATTTTTTATTTTTTGGAGTTTAAAAAATGTGAGGTTTCGCTCGTTTGCTGCCCGCGAGATAAATTAATGATACATTTTTTTTTAATTAAAGGGGAATCAGGTTTTTGCGTATATTTCAACAACTCAACTTTTTGTTATTCAGTGACCTCTGCCCTCGGCTCTCGTCGTACGCAGAATGTGATTATTAATCATTTTTTGGCCTGTAATTTCCGCCAGAAATTAATTTTTCAGAAAATGCGGGGACACATTTTTAGTAAACAAAATTAGAATTTTAGTAAATAATTTATTTGACCTCTCGATTAGTTTTTATTATTTTTAAATTACCTAGATGGATGTTTCAAGCGGTCAACAATTATTACTTAAAGCAGAGTTCCTCAAAAATTGTTTAATTGCAATTTTTTAATTAAGGGAAAATGGAATACGAATTTCTATCACATCGAAAAATGGGAATTGCATGGAAAATAACTGGAAAAAATGTTCATAAAACGCAGGAAAAATATTTCCATTAACCAAAATTCAGTAAATAATTCGTTGACCTTCCGCTCTACTTATTTACCTCATTTAATTCCTCATCAACCTAATTTATCAACCGTTTAAAAATCGATTCTCCAAATGAATCTCCCGCAAAATATTAAGCCACAAATTTTCAATTGACGTAAACTGGAGTACAAATCGATATCATAAAGAAAAATGTGAATTTTGCGTAGAATAAGTGAGGCAATAAACCGGGAGGTATGAAGATTGGGATCGCCGATTTACGAACAGAATAACATTATCCCCGAGCACTCAAAGTTGATTGGAAATTCGTGTACGCCCGTGCGATACAATACGAGACATTATAGTATTGGTAGCAAGCGGGTATGAGTATTAATCATTAATAGAGATATGAATCAGTTGAGTCGGGGGCTGTTAACTGCCGACAACAAATTTTCCCAGACTCGTAATGAGAATTGGGTTTCAATGTCTAAAGCCTTTCATTTATGATTCAAGCCAGAATGTGAAGGTGATACCCCGGGCCGAACGTAGATAGTGTTTTAATTGTCCCCGACTTATTGTTGGCCTTCAGGAAATTTTTTTCTGCCAGCAGTCGCCAGGACTGACTTTAATTACCGCCGGTACAATAGGCTTTGTCTCAGGGGCGACTAGAGGTCGCGGGATTTTCTGGGGTTATTGCGGGCCTTTTACCACACGAAGCGACAAATGGACTTTCTTATGCGGAGGCTCACGAGCCCTGGCGCGTGCCCCCCCTCTGCGCAGAGCGCGTGCGCAGCGACAGATCTGGAGGAGAGGGGAGACCCCGATGAGCTCAACCCAAAGATTGACAGCCCCAATTTTTTCTTCGTCTCGTTAAATTTCAGATTATCTCGGTAATGGGGGGAACTAGAGAGAAATGTCGTAAGAGATTTTCTGTTGAGAATTTTTAGATCTACAAAAAAGGTTCTGTGAAATGTTACCATAAATACAGCGGGTTTCGAGATAAATGGACTTGAAGTAGGTGGTGTTGTTTTTCAGAAAATAATTTTTTGATGTTGGGGGAATAATTAAATGCCTCAAATATCTCTTGATAAAAATGTTATTTTTGGGATACTCTGGTCTACAAATTTCGACAGTTTCGCCTGAAACCACATGTCACCGAGATAAATGTTCATTCAACAAAAATATGAATATATAAATCCTCCCAATTATTCTCGCCCCTATCTGCCTCTCCACTGTTTACACATGTAATACCGCAACCGAGGGGGATGATCAATGGCAATTCTCCCCGAAAAATAAATAAATGCGAGTTCATGATATCTACTATTGGATCGGCGCTGTAAAAATCAACAAGTTATCGGGGGTTGCCTCACGCATTCGTTATTCTTCCTTTTTATGAGATTTTACTATGTCCAACTCCATGAAATATCGCGCTACAATTCATGGATTAAAGGGCTGGTATAAATCCCACGGTAACCGACTCTTAATTTATACAGGACGATGAATACGCCCTCCCGAGGGGATTATCCTGTTGCAATTTTTAGCCAGAAAAAGACCATAAAAACGAAATATTCAATTATGGAGATGTTGGGAATTTTCCGGGTTCAGTTGCCAATAATTAAGTCTATCGAATTTTTTAATTATTGAAAAATAATTTAGTGAGCTTTTTTTTCTACTGGATACATTAGTAGAGCAATTACGGTGGGCCAAGTTATTTTACCAATAATTATGTCTATCGACATTTTTAATTACTTAAAAAAAAATTATTTTGGGGTTTTTTTGAAGAGAATTTCTGGGGTTAAAGTCTCCGCTGTTGTTCATCGGAAAACTCTAGGAAATTTACGTCGAGACTCATTAGCTTTTGATAATTACGTCTCCCGAGTCCAATAAAACACTCGAGATTCAGGACTAAACCATCTAATTGTATCCAGGAATTTCAATTTTATGACACCACAGCGGGATTACTCCCACTCCCCCAGCTCCCGTGATGTGTTTTTGCATCAGCAGCTTTTGAACGTAGGACGCCGGGAGACAGTCGGTGCGGCGCCAGACCAGACGTTGATTTATCTCCCTCGGAGTTATGAAAAAAAAAAATTCAATTTTCATTTCCGCCCTTCCGGGCCGCAAATCAAATTCAATGCTATTCATGGGTGAATTTATTTATGTTGAAACAAACATCTTGCTTATAAATTTTATAAAACAACTAATCGATCCTAATCAAATCAAACGCCAATCGAAGTAAAGTTCAATTAAAAACAAAAATAATTTTTCTCGGGTGGAATGGAAGACTTCAAAATAAGATATTCGTCTTTTATTTTTGTTTAAAAAAAAACTGATGCATTAAAAATCATCTCACTTGCTTATCTTTTTAATTTAATTATTTTTTAAACAATTAAACAATTAAATTAAACAATTATTCCAAACATTAACTTGGACGTATTTTTTATTCAAAAACTGTAGTTTTTGATTTTTTATGACATGTCATTCTTTTTTTGAATGATGTGGCAGTTTAGCGCGCTATAAATATCATGGCATGGCCAACAGGCTAATTGCCAACGTGACAGAATAAAAAAGTAACGCTTGGGATTACCGGAGTTAATAAAACTCGTGAAAATCTGATTTTTTACCATAGGTAGAAGAAAAACTTTTAAAATAAAAATTTCATTGGAAAGATCATCCTGGAATTATATTATAGAACGAGGAATGATTGTTCCATGTTTTCACGCGGTTCCTCCCCCCACACGCGCCGGACTGCTCGGCGACAGTTACGTCAGCCAGTCCTGGGCCGCCCAGTACCTGTAAAATCCCTGTTCCCCTCCCCTTTGGGCAGGTACTTCGAGTGCTCTCAAATACCGCTGTCATTCAAAAAATCGTCAGAAATCCACCAGCAAAGGCCCCGATACGTTCATGTGCCAAAAGTGAAAATAGAAATCAAGTTTCAAATTGAAATTAAACATCAAAAGCAAAGACTCCCGGTGTTTCGTGATTTAGAAGACGTACTATAATTCTTCATCAACAAATCTACAAAAATGTTCAGTTGGATCGAGAAAATGAGAGCATCCCCTCATAAAAAGACTGATAGACTCCCAAAAAATGAGACATTTCCAATGGAAACGACAAGTGGCCATAAAGAATCCAAAAAAATCAGTTCCCGTTCAGCTCCGGAGTTCTCTAACTCTCGCTCAATTCGCAAGAAGACCAGGGAAGTGAAGACAACTGGCGAAGAATCAGTGAGAATCCCCAAGAAGACATCGAATATCTGCAAGAAAGTCTTGAAGTCCATTCTCTCCCCAAGGAAACCTCAAAAATTAACTGAAGTGCCTGAAGATGTGGGTCAACAACTACCAACTGCAGCTACACCGAAGGAGTCCGGCTGGGATCGAACGTCAGCATGCTCGTCTCTATCATCTCTGATAATTTCGAGCGAGAACTTCTGCACGTCCTCACCAGTTCTTCAACGGAACAGTTTCAGACGAAAGCAAGTGGATCTCTCGGACGATCGCATCATCAACGGAATGTGCTCAGTATTAAACTCCTCCATCAATAATGACACTTTTTACGACGGGACAAGTAGTGATAAAGCATCATCTCGAGATTTATCAAGATGTGGTAACGAGATAATCTCAAAATCCGAGAGTGAGTTGGTGTCGATGGCGAACGTGGATCGAGAGATACTGGAGATGTCAAGGAACAATCCAATGAGGCGTAGTTATCCTGGAGCGGGGAATACCACGAGGAAGGAGTCCTGCCAGGAATTGCTGAGGTGTGTTGTGGCCCACATGAAGAATGATGAAGTTGAGGAAGAGATTTCGAAGCAGGAGGAAGACGTCTGGCTGGAGGACTTTTCTGATGACAGCTTGGAGGTGCCGAAGGTTGTCAAGAAGTCGATGAGGGAGACGCTGCTGGAGATATCCTCGAGGCGGAGTTTTTATTCATCGAAATCTCCACCTGGATGGGAGGATTACGGAATGATTGGGGAGGGTAGAGCTGAGCAAACGAGTACCAGATTTAGTCTGCTTGATCATGTCGAGGATTTGGGCGTCGTCGAGGAGGAGGTTGAGGAGGGAGCAGCTGAAGGACCGGATGGCAGAAGTGATCTATTCAACGATTTTGATGAACTGGTGATCCTCGAGGAGGAGCTTGGCGAAGGGGAAGCTGGAGAGCCGAATAACAGGAGTATTGATGATGCTGATGGTTTGGCGGCCGTTGCAAAGGAGACTGGTGACGCTGGACAATCGGATAGCAGAGGTGATTCATTTAAGAACGTTGATCATCTGGCGGTGAGCGGGAACGAGGTCCAGCGGTTTAATCAGTCTCTGGATGTCTGTCTAAAGTCACGCTCTCTGGTGCAGGACAAGATTCACTTCGGCAGAGCTTCCGAGCCTTTTGTCATTTCCATGTACGTTTGATGAAACTATTGATTAATTCGGCTACGAGGAGCGGGACCTGTCAGGAATTGCTGAAGTGTCTTCGGCTCAACATGAGGAATCCAAAATTTAGGAGAGTTCCCAGGATGGGAGCTCGTGGCTGGAGGACCTGTCCCATGACAGCCTGGAGATGCTTGAGGTCGTCCATGATGATGGCGCTGTACATTCGGTTAGCATGGCAGCGGCAGTTGATGATCTGGGGGTTATCGTGCGGATGGTGAATAGTCTAATCAGTCTCTCTTAAAGTTACATTCTTGTTTCAAACGGAATGTTATCTGTGGCAGTGCTCATAATTTTTTTGTGATTGCTTTTTTATTGAGGAACAATTCAGAATTCTTATAAATTCTGATGTTTGTTTCGGTTATATAACTATTTATCTGATGTTGTTGATAATAATTAGTCATTTTGGATTGTTAATGTAAATTAAAGTTAAATTCAGGCGAAAATAAATTGTAAATTGTGGAAAATTTCGAGAAAAGAAGAATGAACAAATTAAGATGATTAATTTTGTAGATTAAATGTTTTGTTTTTAGATGAAGTAGTTTAATTAGTCACTCGAGGTTCTCGCAAAGTCGCTCATAATTCTCTAGTAATTGCTATTTATTTTTTATAATAATTCTGATATTTATTTAGAAATATCGAAATTTATCTGATGTTATTGATAAAAATTGTTCACATTGGACTGTCAATGTTAATTAAATTAAACTTCTGTGACCATAAAATGAAAATTATGTAAAGATTGAGGAAAGAGGAATTAATAAATAAATAAATTCTTCTTTATTAAATATTTTGTGTTCAGAGTGTTTCATTGATATACTGTCAAATTCTGATGATGACTTCAGTGAAGTCGGCCACGTCTGTCAAATTAAATTGACGCATTCCCAATTAATTACTCGTTCGAAATTGATTACCGTTCCATTACTCTGTTGACGCAATTTCACAACCGGAGAATAGTTCTCTTGAAAAAATACCGAGGATAATGAGGAACCGCGCGAGGGGAACAGCAGACGCTCCACGACGGACTTTGACAAATGGCGTGGAGAATGAGAGGTGGAATGCGTGAAGAACACAGAGAGGATGGCCCTGAACGTTTTACCGAGTTACTTTTGTCTCGGGGTTTTCTCCCTTTCCTCCATTCTGTTTCGAATTTGTCCTTTCTGAATCCGACAAATGTAATTAAGATTGTAGGTCACTTCGTTATTCCGGACGTTTAGGCGATATTGATGAACAAGAAAATGCGAATCGACAGGTTGAATATTGAATATTCAATACTTCTCAGTTTTTTCATCTTTAGTAGCTTAAGATCGACACAGTCGAGTTTAAAAAATGATTTTTTCTTTTTAATTCTAGAGGTTTTCTGGAAGTTATTGAGAGTGTAATGGAAAGGTGATTAATAAGTCAGAGAATTAAATTCAAATTGACCTCTCAACCGAAATTAATTATTGAGAATTCAAGAAAAGAAATGAAAATTTGTATTGAAAAAAAACTAGAGAAAATTGGGAAAATTTTCAAAGAGCGTTTTTGAGAAATACTGGGATGTGAGGGAGTCGGGGGTAAAATAAAAAAATGTTAAATAACTGGGGGGAATAATTGAAGAGATGGACCACGTGAAGTGACAGATGATTAGCGTCCCAATTTTTCATTAAATTTTTTGTCGTGAGTGCTCCTTCTTCTGGCATAAAAAAAATATAAAAAATGCAAAAAAAAAATCAAACGGCCCTCCCTCCGTCTTGACGTCGTTTGGACGTCATTTGCCATGTCACTTATTTCTCAAAAACGCTCTTTGAAGACCTTTCTAATTTCCTCTAGTATTTTTTTCAAATTTTTTTTCATAATTCCTGGGAATTTATTTATTATAAAAAATAATGAGGCGTCTATTCCAAGCCTTTGCAGATGAAAAATCCAAAACAAAAACAATCCAGACAATTTTTAATTGTCCAAATGAATTGATAAAGTCATCAGAATTTATTCCGTAAGTTTTTAAAAAAGAAATCATTAATTTGATTTTGATTTCTTTAAATTGAAGCTCAACTTTTTTAAATCGCGTAATTTCCTTGCCCCCTGGCATCGGTTCCCTTGACATTGAATTTAAGATAACATTCAACTGGTTTTATTAACGATGATGAGGGTGAAAATAGCCAGACGATCTCCAATAGTAGAATACGTTCCCTCTAATATTTCTCTTCCAGCTGGAATGGCCCGTAATTAATGTCCTGTCACCGACTATCCTATTCCGTGGCCAGAAGCGGATATTCTCAATGCACCGATGATTAATTGACGTTAATTTATGCATCGGATATCCTTGTATTATTATCAAATTCTAGAATTTCCAGTTGGGAAAGGACTCGAGGGTTGAAGGGCTGTTAACGCGGGGGTACTAATTCAATTTTCTCCGTTAACCGTTAACTCTCGAGTGGAGAATCCAACGGAGAATTCGCCTGTCCTCCTTCTCATTGAGCTCTGTAGGGCCGGCTTAGCGAATACCCGACACTTTCTTCTCACTTTTATTCAATTTTTAATTACCGTACTTCATTATGAATTTTTTTTTTCTTTCGAGTTAACTTTTTTCATCAAACTCGGAGGGAATGGATTTATTGACAATTAATTGAGAGAGTTTGAATGATTATCTCACTTGGAAAGAATTTTTTTCTTTTGTTTGAGGAGTTGATGAGGTGCAAGGGTAATTGAAAGGGGCGAGCTTTTGTGGACATTGAAAACAATTTGCACGGGAAAATTACTTTTTTTTTTCAGGGCCTTACAGTATATTTGAGACTTTATGGAATATTTAATGGAATTAGAAATCCTAGACCAGCTGAAATAATTGAGTTACCTAAACTTACTTGAAATTTTTATTAATCGACAGGTCGAGTGTATTCCCTTAAATTGTAATTTTTGGGGAATAATTACAATTACAGTTGTTATTATAACAACAACCCGGATTGTTGTTTTATTATTGACGATTTCGTGGATTTTTCTATAAAATTAGGAATTTCTAGTGGTACCCAATTTTATTTTTAAACAATTCTCATTTGGCGGACGAAAAAAAATTTTCTTTATTTTTGTGGAATACCAGAAATTAAATTCATAGTTCCCCATGATTTCCATTGATTGGTCCAGGGGGGCCGAGTGTTAAAAAAAATCCTCGTAAAAATTGTCAATTAGAGGAAAGAGAATCTTAAAAAAAATACTATCGTCACGTTTGCTGCGCAGAAAATGAATTTCGCCCGTCAATTTCACTCCCCTCCAGCCCATAATGATCTTTATTGAAGTGTTTATCAAAGAACAGGGCAACAATCAGGGACTGACCCCCCCCGATATCTATAGGGGCGGTTAAAGTTTACTCGGGGAAGCTCAAGAGTGGCTGCTATTTACGTTTACAGTTTGTGCTCGACATACCTTTTCTCCCTCCAGAAAGTACTTTTTGTTGGGTGTGGATAAACGAAGGGACTAGAGTCACTTTGCTGCACCAGTTGTTCCCGCTCTAATTGTTCATCGGGGATAATTACATCAGGAATTTCCCCCGAGAGGTGGGAAATGAAAAAAAGTCCGGCGGGTAAATAGCGACTTTTGTGATTTGCCTCTTTTGGCGGAGATGAAGATGTGCAAGTGGGATTGTCCAGGAAACGGACCACGAAAAATGAATGTACGGACGATATATTTTACAATCCCAGTTCACATGATTCAAAATTGTTGTTGAAAATTTTAACAATTAAAAATAGAATTTTCTGGGACGCATTCGTTAGACAATCCCATTGCCGCTGAGATTGCGTCCATCGCCCGAGCTTCCTCGGAGGAACTTTTGCCGCCATTTTTGTCAATGATTCTTGGGGTCTAGAGTCTAGACTCGATGACAATTTTTTAAATGATTAAAAAAATTTAATGAATTTTTAGTTTCTAGTTAAACCCCAAAATATCAGGTTTTTCTCATTTTTCTTTATTGCTCATTAATTTGATTTATTTATCCAATTACGTAATTATTTACATACTTTTTTTGAACATACGAGCAAATATTGAAAGATAAAGCAATTGTCATTTTTTCTATTTTCCGTTTAAACCGATTTTTTAAATAAACAAATTTAATGAAGAAAACGGAATTCAAAATTTTCAACTCCAGCGGGTTTTCCCCTCTCAGCAGGGCTCCAGGGGTAAAGGCCCAGGGCCCGTAACAATGAGACCCATTCAATTTGACCAGGTTTAGCTCAATGAGTAAAGTTTGCTCGTCTAAATTTCCCTTCGACGATTTCCGAAAAATTAAAAAACTCGTCCCCCGAGCGGGACTCGAACCCATGGTCGGCGGTTCAATTTTAAATAATTTTTTAATATAGTATTTTTGAGAAATTAAAAGGAAATAAAATGAAGAAAAGCTGGGCAATTTAAGCCGAGAAAATTCTCTAGAAAATATCTCCTAGTTTTCCAATAAATTTTCGATTGAATTAATTGAACTCATTGAATTTAAATCTAACAAAACAAAACAAAAATTCCAATCACTTTCGTGACCTTTTCAAATTAATTCAATTCATTAAAGCTCTAAAACCCAATCTTCTGGAGCTCCTAGAAAAATACTGTCGTAGGGCGTCGAACGCTCTCCTCCATGCTCGGAAAAATAAAAGGACAGTGGAAAATAACAAGAGAGTCATGAAACGTGATTGGCTACGACGGATAATAGCTTCCAATAAATACCGCGTTAGAGGGTTCATTGATCCCCTCAATTTTGTCCCTTTATTCCTACTCATTTTGCTCTCTTACTCTCATCTCGGGGCAGAGACGACCACGCGCAATGTTGAATTTATTTGCGATACGGTGGACTGGGAGAAAAAAAAAACTACTTTTGATAAGGAAGATTTACTTGGTACGAGACAATATTTTCTCGTCCATTTAAAAGCACGTGCCATTTTGGAATCAATTATTTTACTCTCACGCTGAGAGAAAAGTCCTTCATCAACTTTCAATTCTCTTGCGCCGGGAAAATCTTTAACTGTCAGCATGAGTCGTCCCCCAAGCTTGTCTAATTTACATTAGATTAGAGTTTCATGATTTGTAAGAATTCGTTAATTCTTCAATCGATGACTTCTAACCGAGAAATTCTTGTCGCAAATACTCGATGAACGTTTTCCTAAAAATTCAAGGGAAAAAGAAAACGAATTCTGTTTATTTTCAGGCAATAATTAACATTAAATTTAAATTACTTCGATTGATTTTTCCATAAAATTTCAAATTTTCACAAATTAAGTGTCCGTGGTGAGAACCTAGTGTCACCCCCTCACGAAAGCGATTCGTTGGTCTCCCACAATCTGGCCCATCCGTGAAGATTTATTTTATCATTAAAAGAATTTTTTACCATTTTTTTTTGCCGATGGAGGAGATGTGTGGGTTAACTACTGGAGAGATCATTGTTGATCATTTTCGTGTTGTCAACATGTGTTGCCTTTGGTACCGGATCACCACGTCCACCCTACTGGTCCCGGATCACGCAAGGAGTGGTGAGGTACACGGGGATAAATTTTTTTTAGTAAAAATTTCTGCACTATATCAAACTGTCGCTCGTTCCTCGTAAAAGTGAGCCATAACCCGACAAAATCCGGACGATAGTGCCCATTTTTGTGAAGGTACCTCTAGCACCTTTTGTTTTGATACTTCCCATCATTCAGAACCAGAACAAACCCACACAAATCACCCAAAAGCGGCTCTCAGATTCCTCGGCACGCAGAAACGCAAAATTTTTGCTAAGTTTCATTAAATTTAGTCAGGCAGACCTAAACTAGACATGAATCCTATTCCCTTCTGCCCCTTCGAGAATTACATTATTCATCAGATTTCATGATTTCAAGAATTGTCAAGAGAATATTTTTTTTGCATCGACTGAGTGAACTTTGCCAAAAGTAATTTTTTCTCTCCGTGTGGGGTTCTCCCGTTGGAACCATCAGCAGACTCGATTAATTATCGATTTTCCTCTGGTCGTGACCTTCTCTAGCCCCCCAGGGGTTTTCACCCGGGAATTATTTCCCGCGGCGGGAAAATCATGATTTTACAATGCGTCAGGCCAACATGACAACTCGTTCAGGTGTCATTGAAATTTTGAAGAGAAATCCGTTGATGAGTATTCAGTAATTAATTATTTTTCAATTAATTCAGCTGAATCTCTCGTATGTTAATCTGTAAACATTTTATATTATGCCATACAGCAATTGCACGTCAAATGCGAAATGAAAATAATTTATTCTATTTTTAAAGCCATTATTACAAAATTAATTTTTTCTGTTAATCTAGAATTATTAGAAAACTTTATTTTTGTTCCTGAAATTTTCGGTGTACATTGAGGACATGATTTTCGATATTTTCCCCGAAGTACAATTATTATTCATTATTAATTAATTTATTACTATTTTACAATTGTTCCCTGTTGAACTAATCAATTTCTTTTTTGTTAGAAAAATTTGTTTAAAACATTCCTAATTGGGACAATTTATCATTATTGAAAATGAGTGACTCATGCTTGGGAATAGATTCATTCATTTAAACGATATGTGTCATTAGGCCAGTAAAATTCCAAGAAATGGAAATCTTAGAATTACTCTTCCCTACTTACATAAACGACCCCAATTAACGATGGGGGGTCTATCCCCTACTACTGCCTTGTACCAGCCTCGGAGCCATTACGCTGACCCTTTTAAAACGTCAGGACCTGAGGTTTCGAATCAATTCTCTTTGAATCTTCGGAAAATAACCAGTCAAAGTCCTAGTGTCAACAGTGAACTACTTACAAAAATAATTATCAGCGTTAGTTGAATATCGTGAAAGTGATCCAACAACTAAAAAGTTTGACATGGCTTGCACGGTAAATATAATATTTTAATTACCCTGTAACTTGAACGCCTAAACATCAGGACTGTTTAAATTTTTTGCTGGTTTTCCACAGACTTTGAGATTTGAAAAGCAGGAGGCGAAGAACCATCTCCATCCATCCGGGGGCTCATCGACGACGCTGGAAGATGAGGATTCTGAAGTGTACGCACTAGAGAGGATACAAAGCCTCGCCTTTCTGGGCCTCTTTCCGACCTCTCGGGCTATTCCCGAATCGAAGCCTGAACCGGAGAAGAAGGAACAACCTCAGCACGACGATCATCAATTTGTCCAGCCCAAATTAATCGAGTGCGGTTATTGTATAAAGGTCTTCTTTGACAAAAATACGTACCGCAGACATGCCTTGAAGCATGTCAAAATCATCCGTTGTGGAATCTGCCATAAACCGTTCAACAATCTCGTTGTGCAGAGGAGACATCAGATGATTTGTGGAAAGCACTATAAAATTGTGTAAATAGGTGTAAATATATTTTTATCTAATGGCTATTTCGAGGACATAACAGTCTCTCTTAAGTACATGGTAAATGGGCGGATTGTGACTTTGAGGACTGTCGCCAAAGTCATCATTATCTAACTTTTAATCATGGAGTTAAGTGATCGTAGTGCAACTTCGACCTCGACCTAACAACTTCTTGTAATGCCGAAAAAGCGTAGAGTGAAGATCCGAACAGCATATCTGCGAAAGTGGACTTTTTATGTTTTTATAAAAACTACGGTCAGAAGGGACCGAGGAGTGTTCAAAATGTGCATTTACAGGGGCCGGATCTTTAGGGCACTTTAGTGTACTTTCACGTTTCACCGGCAGGCGTTAAACGGAATGCTTTCTCTTTTCCTCTCATTGCGTTTGCCTT
>JAPYZN010000724.1:0-39308 GCA_030522865.1 Psyttalia lounsburyi
ACAATATTTTATGTCATTGTGCCCGTAATCCGCGATTTAATTGAGCGAAGCGAGGTTAGAATCGCGTGATTACGGGCACCTATGGCATAAAATATTTTTATTGGACAGAGCAGTCGCTTCGTCGTCGTACCTGGCTTTGGAGGAGATCTCGCAACCGCACAGGCGATAAACAACGTGAAGACGAAAGCAATAAAATCAGCCTTCATGATTATTGTTTCCGCTTCTGCTATAAACTAAGCTCCACCTTCTCTTACAACAACGAAGTGGGACATTGTAGAGAGAACATTCGATTCGTATCTTTATAATAGCCTGCCCCAGCCCCTCTTGACGCTACGCGTTTACGTAATTTATCGACTATTATGGAATTTTTCTAATTATGCGAAGAATCTTTATTTCAACGTTGCACAGATTGCACGAAAGCATCATTAAAGATAGGGAGGGTCACTGGGGGTAGAATCGGTTCGCTATTTATTGTGGATATTGTTTCAATATCGATATCACACTCAGCGAAAATATTGAGATTAAAGATTATTTTCGAAATTCTAAGAGTACATTTTAGTTGCCCAATTAGTAAGGGAGCTGCTGTACGGATGTTGCGAGAAAAAAAAATTTCGTCACTAGGCCAAAAAAAATTTTTTCTGCCTACATGGACCGAAAGTGAGCATTTCTAGCCGAGCGAAGTGAGACAGAAAAATCTTATTCAATCTTCTGGAGGAGAATTAGACAAGTATTCCCCAAGTGCTTCCAACCCTCGCCTTCGGCTCGGGTCGTAATTTTGCACGTGAGGGCGATCTGTCTACTTTTCCTTCCTAGGTGAGAAATATACTATTTCAAACCGCCAAAAGTTAAGAATCACTATGAAAAAAATATTGTTGCTGGTCTGTTACGATGGGATTTTTTGACTCATATGATTGGTCGGAAATAGCACACTTTAATACCATTGCGGGAAAGTCGTTTCGGGCTCGAGAGGTTTATAGTCCGAAGGCGAGTGATTCAATCCCACGTGTCTAAAAACATTTTTTTGCCGCGAGTATCGAACAATAGTTTTCATCGCAGTGCGTGGGGAGTGGCGTTTCACGGAGCGTGCGTAAAATGTCCCTTTATACACAGTACGTCGAAAAATTATATTTTTTTCTCAGTGGCATGAGCTGAAAGGGAGTGCACTAATTCCACAAAAATTGAGAAATTGTGTCTAAATTTTTCGATGCACTTCTCGGAAATTTTTATCGCATTATTTTATCGTAATTTTCACTAGTATTTTAAGTAATTTTGTTCTTGAAAATTAATAATTTTATTGTAAAATCAATGAAAACGGGAAATTTCAGATTCATTAGCGCCTAGAAATTAATAGGAATCCAGAAAATTCAGTCGAAGGTATTCTGGAATTTTCAAAACACTGACATTAAATCGAATTTGAAGGAAGACAATTATTGAAAATTCTTAGTTTACTGAATATTCAACGTAATTCAGTGCTGAATATGGAAATGGAATGAATATTGGCCTCAAAAATAAACATTGATAACTTCTCGACTTCATTAGAATATAATGAGATCGCCTAATTCCTTGTCAAGATACAGTACATTTTTGTGAGATTTAATTTTTAATTTCTCAGAATTAGAAAAAAAACGCTATTATCGACAGATGGTCAGCGTGTCCAGCCTTACTCATTATCATTCGATTTGTTTCCTCTTTATTCATCCGGCGCTACTGCAATATTCTCCAAGTCGATCATTACTCGGTCGATAAATTTTGGCAAATGTAAAAGAAATCAACTCTTTAGAAATTCTGAATATTTGTTTTTAAATAAAAAAAATCGTAATAACACCAAAATTTATCTGAATTCCTTCCCTCGAGACGAAGATAATTATTTTCGAGCTAATGGCAGACGAGGAAAATGTCCTGTTTGTTCGCGACAATGGCGTGGTACGTAAGAATTTAATTTTCAGGTTAAGTTTGAGTTTTGGTGGTGCGAAATGGAGGAAAAATTAAAATTCACTTGCAGAATGTTGACGACATTTGGGATGACACTGCTCTGATCAAGGCGTATGACAAGGCTGTGAATTTAGCGAAGGAACAAGTCGCCAAGCGTCTCAGCATGGAGACCGAGGCTCCACGTGGAAAATCCAGTAAACCACAGAATTACAAACAGTCCAATAAACAAAAAAATTATGAGAGGGTACGTTATTATTCCTCCATTTTTTATTACAGCAGAGTCAGGTTGAGACTTTTACAAAAATGTTGAATGTGTAAAAAATATAGTTAAACAAACTGTCATTGACAAAAAATACTAGAGCGTCTACAAGGATTTTGGGCGAAAATAGAAAAAAATTATTTATAGAGTTTCTGGAATTGGGAATTTAGTGAATGGGTACAGGAATTGTTGTCAATCGAGATAGGATACATCGAGGCGAGCGTTTTGAAAGAATAAAAATAAAAAATGGGATGGCTAGATTCTGAGATGTTTACCAAAAACGATTGAAAACAAATGACGATTTCTCGAAAACGGATCGATGATTCTGCTAAACTTGTGTGCAGAGTTAGTCCACATTTATACCTCCCATTTATACGCTCCCAAAATATCAGATTTTTAAGAGTTTTTTTGCCATTTAATCCTTGGTTTTTCTAAAAGTTGACAATCCAGTTGACGTCAGTTCCACTCAAAATTAAATAATCAAAAAATACATGGCACAAGGGAGAGGGGGATCAGGGTAATTTCAGCCTTCAAAAAACATCAAAATAGAACAAGATTAATAAACTATCGAGAACGGCGTCAATAATTAATTACTATCATTCAATGAGTCGATTTTATGAATCATAAATTTGGAATGAGTTTCACATGTTATTTTTATTAAGATGAGAATTTAAAAATTTGAATACCATTTTAATTAATTCTTATTATTTTTATTGATCAGACATGGACAATAGGCTCTCCATGTCGTGCAGTTTATTCAGCCGATGGTATCGAATACGAAGCAATTATCTTGAAAATACTCGACAGTGATTGCAGCACTTGTATCGTCAAATTTGTGGGTAATTATTCACCCAATGTACTTGGAACACCAAATGAATTGACTTCTATGAATTCACTGAATGAAAAAAATCATCAAACGATCCATTTATTAATTATTCAGTGAGAGAATAGATCGAAATTTCTAATTAATTTGTAATTAGATTAAGTCATAGTTTAAATTTACCGGAGCCTTGAATTATTCATTATAGTTGACTATTTTACTCAAACAAATAGCATTCATTTAAATGTTTATTTTTGAATGAAAATAGAAGAGAAGTTATTTTTAAATAGCATTTCTTCCCGTTCGACTATTTAAATAATATTTTTCTGTTATATTTACAAACAGAGGAGTAGTAAATGGTCATAAGAATTTTAAATAATCGTTCAGAGAATATTTAAGGACGTAAACCAAAATTTCATAGAAGATTTTTTCAAAAAAGAAAACTATTTTCTCCTGTATATTTTCCAAACACTCTCAAAATAAACCTAAATATGTTGCAATGTTTTATATTAGGATACGGGAACACAGAGAAAGTTGAATTATCTTCTCTCAATGAGTCTGAGGGCCTGGAGGCTCAGATTGCGCAGCAGAAAGAGTCGGCAGCAATGAAAAACTTTGATTATTCAACCGCTCCGGAGCCAGTTCAATCTTTCTCTCATGAGAATGTTCGAGATAATGGAGAGGCAATGGATTACGAGCCTGAACCTCCTAAACAGTCGCGAAATCATTTTCCCGGACCTTCGACGTTCTCTTTTGGAGGCATCACACCACCTGCTCCTCCTCTGCCCCCACACATGATGACCAGGTAAACTATACGCATGTATTTTTTTTGTTTCAAAAATGATATTTTGTTTCATTCATATTATTCATTTAACTTGTTGACGATTTGTTTTTATTTCGTGAGCGATAACCGTTCTTTTGTTTGCTCTCAGAATATACTTTTGACGAAAATTTCGACTTCTTTCGATTGAGCATATTTTAAGTCAGCTAACTTCGCAAAAGGTCGAAATAAGTTGAATAATTGACATGGTAAATTCCCCATCCCTACTCCCCCCTTCTCAAAAATTGAAGCTGTATTAGATCTCGATATGTTGAGGAACAATTTTTAATAATTATATGTCGTTCAGATGTGCTCCCACAAAATATCAAAATAAGACATGCAAAAATAGAGCATGGAAAAATGGACTGATTCCAAGACTTACATTCGAAATTAATTAGAGTAAATCATTAAGAATCATTACCTTTTTTATTGTTTATTATCTTGAAGTGACGAATAATTATTATCGAATTTTCATAATCTTGCTTCTTCTGGTTTCTTTCAGACTTCCTGCAAATGACGCTGATGCCCTCTCAAGTATGCTAATGTCTTGGTACATCAGTGGATTTCATACAGGTATAATCAACCACTTTTTTGAGCACAAACAAAGACATTTTTTTTCATGATTGCGGTGAACAATAGTATATTTCATAACGAGTAAAAAAAAGTGGTTTTTGGCGAGTTGAAAGTTTCGCCTTCGGCTCGTGATATAATCCCACAAACCAAATGCCACTTTTTTCACGAGTTACGAACAAAATTTTTCATCCCAATGTATCGGAAAGGTTACTTTTCCGACACAGCTGGATGAAAGAGCCATTTTAAATCCAACTCAAAATGTAAAATACACTCGTTGCATTAATTGATTGAAATTCTAAATATAGCTATCAACATATTTTATAAAATTAGTTGGAACTAGTTTTTTTTATATTGAGTAAATACGTAAATATTGACTGTTTCATTAATGAATGACAATTTTGTTGGAAATAAATTTCATACTAGATACATTTTAGAGTTGAAAAAACGCCTCTCTACCACTTCAACCACGAGTAGAATTACTCAAAATAAATTTTTGTCGACTCAATCTAAATACCATTTGTTTGATGCTGGCAGGATATTACCACGGAATGAAGCAAGCCCAGAGTAACTCCGAGCGACGAAAAAAATAACATGTAATGTAACTTAAATTTTTTATACGAAACATAAAATAAAAAAAAATCGCATATAATTACAATAATTATCCTCGATTACTTAACTCTAAACTCCCACTCTTTATATCTGTCAGTCAAGTGTTTTGTTGTGGGTAGAATTATTCTTCTCGCAGTTTTGAGAACATCCATGGAAGTTATCTGATCTGGAACTTTGAATTTATTCCCATCTTTCTCGCGATCTGTGGAGATGTACTGACGCATCTGGATCATCCAGGCCTCTTTGCACATCTGTTTTAAGTCGGATCCAGAGTAGAACTCAGTCTCCCTTATCAATTGCTCAAAATCATTCTGTTTATGGAGCATTGGGGCTGTATAGTACTTCAGGATTTGTCGCCGAGCAGCCATTGTTGGGTGATTTATTAAAACATGTTTTTCCAATCGTCTCAGCAGAGCTGCATCTAAATTCCTAGGTAAAGAAAGGAGTGGCCTCATGAGGAATATTGATGAATGCAGAATATTTCGACGGGCAAACATTTTCACAGTTTCTTTTAAGGAATAATCAATCAAAATAAATGGAAAATTGAGTACCATGGGGCATTAGTAGTCGCGAGCAGAACGACTCTGGATCCCTGGAGTGTCACAAGTCCATCTAATCTCGCTAGCAATTCAGCCCTGAACCTTCTGGCGGGCTCTGAAGACGTCCCAGTTTCATTATCCCCCGAAGTAATCCAGTCAATCTCATCGATAAAAATTATCGATGGGGCCTGGTGCCTCGCTAGATCGCACAAAATTCTCACATATTTTTCAGAATCTCCTCTCCACTTACTGATGAGGGTGCTGGCAGTAATATTGAAGAATGTACAGTTGCATTCGGTCGCAACTGCCCTCGCTAACATTGTCTTCCCTGAGAAAAAAAGATTAGATACGACGCAAATAATTAGTCCCCATTTTTTGCAATATCCTTGAAACGAGAGAGTTCATGGAAAAGGTTAAAAATGTTTGAAATACGCAATTTGAATTTCCCAAGTTCTTTAGCTTGAGCTTTTTATAGCAGAAAATATCTCAATAGAATAGGTTGTACTGAGAGAGTTTATGGGAATAGGAATTTTCTTTTTAAAATTAAAAAACTCGGAATGTCTTCACAAACTCAATCTTCTTGAGATATACCCAACTAAAAATATGATTTTTTATCCAACAAATTATGTAATTTTCGTCAGGTTTACCTGTGCCAGGAGGCCCATAGAGCAAAACTCCATTCCAAGGTGTAAATTTTCCAGAAAAAATTTCTGGATATTTAATTGGATAAATAATCGCCTCCTCAAGCACTTGTTTGCCGTCTTCAAGCCCAACAATATCACTCCATCTTACGTTTAAGTCCACTAACACGACTTCCTTCAAATGAAATCAAAAGCTGCAATCTTTTAAACCTATTAACGTGTTTGCGTTTGTGTAAAAAAATATAACTTGGAGAGAATGGAATTTACCCTCATTATAACGTCAGCAATGTCACGATACTCGGAGCCACGTGGAAATAAGTCGTCGAGAGATCGGAGTAATTTCCTGTCGCCGGAAATTCGATCGTTGGGTCTTGATTTATTGGTGGTTTCGGATGATATTGGAATGATAGTCATGCCAAAATTATCCTCTCCTTCCGGGATATTGAGACTTTTTTTTTCTTCGGGGGTGTCTTCAGGGTCAGGTTTTCGCGGCTTTATTTTCTCTTTTTTACTGGTGAAATAACAAATCAATAATTCAGTAGTGAATTGGTGAAACACTGGACGTCAACCTATTTTCACGACAAATAAGTCCTTTGAGGAGTGGTTGTACGAAGCATTTTGCAATAAAAATTTTTTTTTTAGAGAAAAAAAATCTCTACATTTTTTAAAAAATTTTATTGACATTCTATCTAAAATACAATTTATTTTTTTTCAATTCGATTCTATTATCTAAAATTGTTTAATTATTCTAGAAAAACAGAAGAACAAATTTTAATTTCATAATCTCAAACTGAGACTTTTGAAAGTTTTAATTTAATATCGCAGAAATCGGGAAATAAGGATTTCTTTCGGATAATTCTTAGAAATTATTATTTTTTTTTAATTCAACCTATTCAAAAAAACAAACTGAATAACTTCATGATAGATTTTCCTTTCTTTTTGCGATAATTGGGGCAAAAAAATAATTATCAATGTAAAATATTTAATACATAACTTCCTCTAGAAATGAATAACTTTTCAAATGTACAACTTACCTAGAAATGCTGGGGAGAGAGGTGATCTCCTTTTGCAATCCAGAATTCTCTACTTTCTTACAAATTTTTGGTAATCTATTGAACCTCGAGAGGTGATAATCTGAGTAATCCATTAAAATAGTCTCAAGATCGATGTTATCGCACACTTGAGTCTCGGATGTTAATTGCGCCTCTCGCATCAATGATTCAGAACTCTCTGGCAAGCTGAAACAATCAAAATTCCTAACAAAATTAACGCTAAATGATGTCTAAATTAATTATCCACTTCAAAAATTTGCTATCGTTTCGAAATGTCTTTTGCAGCGTTCCCAGAGTTGACAGTGAATTTGTTGATGTGGATAAGCAATGAAAATAAAATGATAATATTTAAAATGAGTATTTCCTTTAGAGAATCATTCCTCAAATAATTATCACTTACAAAAACGTGCATACATCAAATATTTTTTGTAGAACAAATCAAATCCATTTAATTATTCAACTTCAATGACTCAAATTCTCTCGACTCTTCCTACTCCATTTAATTTTTATTGTTCAATGAAAGAAGTAAATAAAAAACGGAAGGTCATTTAGAAAAGTGGAATTCGAAATATTATTTTTTGGAAAATATCTCATTAATCATTGTATGTTTTAAAATTCACTGATAAAATCCTAGGAGAATCTGTAAAGAAGGAATCCAGAGTTCATCAATACGTGCAGATAAACCGTGAATTTTTCTGATAGAGTGCATTTAAAATACGAAATTCATCAATAGAAGGAAATGCAATAGTTGTTTACTGATATCATTCTATTTTAAAATAGCTACATAATCAACAAAAGTGACATATTCGATAACTTGCGAGATAAAAAACCTGATAAACTCAGATGAGTAGTTAAACGATGTTCGACATAACATGTTTTGCATCTATCAGTTGCCTTTCAATTATTTCAAATTTAATTTTTCATGAAAATAGACCGTTTTTTATTGTCATTGTTGCTCATTAGCTCGCGAAATTTCATGAATTTGTACCTATTTTTGTAGATTTTTTCTACGTCGAAAAAAAAATCATAAAACTTCAAAAAAAGCCGTAAATATCAACTAAAATATTCCGAGTCAATAAACAATGCATCTGACGGCAGAAATTAAAAAAATAAATAATACCTCTGAAGAGAACCTCAACGAGGGGTCGAAAGATTGCGCCTAATCCAAATGTTTTGTTTATCGTTTTGTTTAATCGTTCAACTCAACTAATGATCGCAGAGCCTACTAATAATAATCATTATTGAAAAAAAAAACAAAAATCTCACAAAAAGGGACAATAGGAGTTAAATATCCTTAATTTACCCCTCTTGTCGTAGGAAATCTAGGATGAGGTACAATAGACTTCGCCTCCGACTTTGAGCTCGTTTCTCCTCCTAGAAAAATTCACAAGTTCATAAAACTTTTGCGAAATTCGTAAGCCTGGTTGCTCCAAACTCTCATTTAACCGTCAGAACAAATAAAAAAAATCTGCCGATCAATTGCGTTGGAAAAAAGCATGTACCAATGTATTATAAACAATAAAGATCAAGAATAATTAAAATTCACTTAGAAAAATCACTTTTTTCCATACAATCACTAATTACGAATTGTTTAGTTAATATCGACGAACAAACGGCTAAATCAAGCACTGCACGAGCAATTTCCGGCATTCTCTGACTAAACCGAATTAATTCTGGACATGAGTTTAATCGGACGTTTAATCAGTCTGTCAGGGTTTGCTACAACGAGCAGTGGAAATAAAATCAAATGTTTCAAATAGATTCACACGTTTAACGGAATCGACCTTTTCTCGCAGCGATCGCTTAATGAGACTCTCGTGGCCCTTCAGAGACAGATTTTCGTTCATGTTACAAACAGAATAGTTGCAATTACTGCAGGGATTAATTTATTTTAATTATCTTGAATGGAAGGATGAGGTTTTCCTTCAGGAAGAACCAAACACATAACCGTTGCCATAGCATCAATCCTCGCTGCTTCGAGGACGTTTAGGGGGATTACTTTGATCATTATGGAGATCGTGTGAGTGATCGTTGAATATTTGAACTCCTGTTCTTTATGTATAATAATCATCGGTGAAATTGTCGTCAAGTCGATCTGCGTTAGACGGAGTCATACCTCAACGCAATAATTTTTTTTCGAACAATACAAAAAAAATTTTTTTTCAAGTATTTTCCGCGTCAATTTTTCCCGGGAATCCGACTTTTCAAGTGAAAATTGCCTCCGACCACTCGAACTTCGAGATTCAATTTGTTTTTAATTGAACAATCAAACGAAGGAAAATCTCCGATTTATATTTTTGTAAACCAGTTTTTTTAAAATACGTTTTTTAATTTATTTTTGATTTTTTTATTCTTCTGGATTATAAATTCTATTGAAATATTCAAACAGTTATTATATGAAGAAATTTGAGAATTGTTAGCAGTGTAAATTCCGAAATTCCTCAATGCCCATAAATTTTCGACGGAGTATGAATGTTCAGCTCCGAATTCCACGAAATTTTCAGGGAAATCTCAACTTTCACGAATTTTCTCCCCTGAAATCACATTTAGGACCGCTATCCTGATAAGTCAAGAATCCCGTCAATTAATTTTCCTGGACTTGAATTAATTTTCCGGAGCGAGAGAGTCTGAAACTTTCTGTCCTCATTGATTTTACGATGGAATCCCGTATCTTTCAATGCCAAGATTCCTTGAAATTCCAGTGAATTCCTCCAATCACATAGAATTCAATCACATAGAATTCATAAAAAATAAAACAGTAAAAAAGACAAAAAATAGAATTTTAATATAAATCGAGTAATTTTCCTGCGCAAATTACATCGTCCGAAGCCCCTCTCATACCCTGAAAGAGTGCATTTTAATTAATTGAAGGTCATGCAATTAAAATCCTCGCATGGCCAACTGATAAACCCCCTCCTCCTCGAAAAAAAATAAATAAACACATCACGTGACATTATTCCCTCTCGCATGACCCGTCGTTTTCATTTGACAGGCGCGCACTCCACGAGGGGATGCCACCCACGGGGTGGATGGGCTGGTGGTAGGGAGAGAATTGCGAGAGGAAGCTGGTGTTGGTCGGGTACGTCATCGGTGCAGCTGTACTAGTAGCAGTTGTGCGATTGGTGTTGGCTGGGTTGGTGAGTTAACAATTGCAGTCGTTCAATCGACCGGTGTATGCGTTACCAAGTTAAACGTTGGGGGCATTTTATAACAACCACTGCAGACTATCCGGATATCATCAGCTGTTGGGGATTATCCGATTGAAGGAGGGAAAAATCTCGTTTGTAATTAATTCCTCAGTTAATTGGGGGATTTTTTGGCAATTATTCAGCTGTTAAAGTGCAGTTCGAGAAGTGACCCTGGATTATTTTGAATCTCCTCAGGTGGTATTTTAAGAAGGCGACTGAGACCTGGGGTCAACGCACCTGATTGCGCTTTTGGAATTCATGACGAAAGGTCTTGAGCAGAGCTCCATGCGGGGGTAGTATGGATTGAGATAGATTCGGGTGATTGATCATTTGGGACTCATGAAACCACTGGAAACAGACACTCTTCTGGTGGTTTTCTATTGGTCAGACGTGCTTTTTAGAGGATAAGGTGGAGGTCTTGGTGATTTGAGGGTCCTATCGCTGCGCAAAATTTTACAATTGGGTATGAATTTTTTATTTCATTGTTTTATCATATCTGCACTCGTGCCAAGTTGCGCGCGTGTCACTGGGTCAAACTTTTTCCCTATATCGCATATGCTGGTGCATTGCGAAATATAAGACCCACCGAGTGTATTGCACATGAATTTGATTTTCTTTTTCGTTTGGGAAAATTTTTGAAGGCGCGGAATATTGTCATTAACTTTTTCTGACAGTAAAAATTTATTAATTGTAGATATGAACGTAAAATTTGAGCAATCCAAATAATTCTTAATTGTTCGCTTTCTTTGTAGCTTCTGTGTAATTGTAAAATACAGAGGATTTTTGTTTTAAAAAATGAGAATGATAATTACAAATCATTGTTCTTCTCATTCAACCCCTTTTTTGCAATGTTTACATGTCCAGCGGAATTTTTTATTTGAACAGAACGCAAATTGATGCGTATTTGGCATTCTATACATTTTTTTATGTACAGACCATTTATTGTTATGTTTCGTTTATTTTAAGTTTCTGGTGAGAAAACGAGGGGAAAAAAATTCGTTTGCAACAATTATAAATTTACTTCTCGTCTTGGGAATGGATTTCGTTGATTTTAACAGTAATACCATTCGGAATCTGCTGATTTGATTGTTCATTGAGATAATAATGAGAAAATAATTTTTTGATCTTCTCGACTCGAAATTATTGTAATGCCCCAAAAAATAAAATATTAACTTTGCACAGTTTCTCAACACTTGAAGGTTTCAATTTTCTAGAGAAGTTACTCGTAGCGGAAGAGATGTATAAAAATATGGGAAGTCTTCAAAACGACTCCTTCTGACGTGATAAGATAAAACGAGAAGTAAAAAGAGAGGACATCGGAAAAATTAATTTTCTCACGAAAATTATGAATAATTGAAAGAAAACGAATACTTAATTGTGTCTTTTGCATTGCGACGAATATTAAATAAAGGGAAAGTGTCAATTGAAAATTGAAAAACGAGGATAAAATGAAAGACGGGGCAATATGGGCTTCAATTTTTTTTACAATCTTCCATGATATATGAAAAATCCCTCGTTAGATCCGGTGACCTTCTCAGAATCTCCAGTGGAGTAGTAAGTAATTGAGATACTGCAAGATGAAATGTTTGGATTTTCAGTACAATTGCCTGTGAGCGATAATTAGAATTTTTTCTATATTGACCTTGAAATAAGGTCAGAATAGAGCACTAGGTTGTCTATTTATGTTGTCAATTGAGGATATTCATTCAGTCTGATTAATGTGGCTATCACTCCCTGGAATAACTCGATTAGACCCGGAATCGTATTTCTTTATTGATTTAATTATCGTTTTGGTTGTCCAATAAAGAATGTGGAAAAATCACTTTTTAATGCTGGGAGGCATGTTAAGGGCCAAGTGTAATGGTTCGTTACTTCGGAATTGCTGTGACTAATTACAAGAAAAAAGAAATTATTAAATCGTAAGCAGAACTAACTTCCGACCTCTGTATACGATTTCTGGAGGGTGGCCATTAAAAAATAGATAAGTTAAAAATAAATTTGGATTCTGTAGGTCCGCTCTCATTTGATCATTATTTCACGCTTCAACAGTTATGGCCGTTCCAAGCTGTTAAATTTTTACATTCTCCCCTTAAAATCAATATATTCGTTGTAAAAAAAATCGGCTTTTTCAATTAAATGGGAAAAGGTCAGACAATATTGACAACTTTCCGACACTAATCGACTCCTTTGGCAACAAAAGGTCTAGTAATAATTTAAAAAATTCGGTCCAAACCTTCTCCCCAACATTATTTAGCAGAGCATGAGGAGAATTCATATTTCTAAAAAACAATGTAAATAATACTGTGAAAAATTCAATTGAATGTGTTCAAAAGTGGTAGAAAACGATTTATATAAAATTGTAACTTCCCCAATAGGGTAACTTCAATCAATTTCGTATAAACGAATTTGACCGCATAATTTTCTACAATTCGCTTTCTACCACTTTTGAATACATTCAATTCAAGTTATCCTATTGGGTAACTTCAGTCAATTTCAGCTATCGGTCACTAAAAATGATTTCTAGATTTTCGGTAAAAAAAAAATCATAAGAGAACTTGCAACTGACCATTGCCCGAGGGTGTCCGCCTAAACATTGACATTTACGGCTTGCAAATCCCTTCTTCTTTCAGTTTCCTCTCCTTCACAGAGAATATGTTCCTGCCCCTCGTGGGCCGGCGGGACGAGATAAGCGGAGATTTCCTGTATTTTAAATTTATGCTGACTGCAGTCATCGGATAAATCAACCCTTCTGGCAAGAGATCAAATTGTCCAATTTCGGTTGTAAACATGTCCAGTAGACATTATTTCAGTTTGCTCCTGGGAGCGCTGGCTACTCTCGTGTTCTTGGAGACTGTCTGTAAGTCAAATACTTTAATTCAGTCAAATACTAAAATTCCATTTTAAAAGTGTTTTCAAAAATTGTACAATATCATCGGAATTAAAAAAATGCAAATTCGCTGAAAATCTTGATTTTTCCAATCCTAAATAAAATTTGTAAGATCAAGTGCATTGCCAATAGTATAGTTTGACGTTTCAAAAGGTATCGAATCTTCTGTGAAAGATTGATTGATTTATTTATTATTTTTCATTTATCAAGTATTTCTGAACAATTAAAGTTCTATTTTATTTATTTTATTTATTTGTTTTCCTAAAATCCTGGATTGTCCATTTTACTGTGCAAAATCGCCAGCTGATCGCACTGACTCATCTTGTAATCTCAAGGTTTTTATTAAAATTCAAAAATATAAAATCCATCCAATGGTTTATAAAAATACTTGACTATTTTTAAATATTTTTTTTACGATTTGTCAACATTAACAGTAACTTTGTATAAATTAATCTTCCCTGAAGATGTCATGTATTGAAATGAAAATGAATGAAATTCATGAAATTTGGAATTGAAAAACTAATTTTCTTAAATGGGAGCGTAGAAAAGAGAAACCTCTGATGTGGGGGTTGTTATCGTTTCAGGGGGATTGGAAGAGAATTGCACGGATTTCCAGGGGGGAACAGTGACCCATGGACTTCTTTATGTTCCTGGACCGGCGGTGTGCAGTCTCTGCGTTTGTTATCATTCAGAACCAATGTGGTGTAAAGCCATTTACTGTTCGCCACCTTATGTAAGTGATAGACAATTATTTATTTTTATAAAACATTTATTTCTACTTTTATATCTTTAGCGTAGGATTTTAATTAAGGGAGAGGGGAGCAAAATTGATTGGCATTAATCGTTAATGTCTCCTGATTAATTAATGCGATTGAGATGAAGTAGTCGCCGTCTTCAGACTTGTAAAGATACACCAGAAATCAGTAGGACATCGAGGAATTTCACCCTTTCATTTCCGAGTTATGAATTACTAAAGACAGTCCCCTTTTCCTCTCTCTCTCACTTATAATATCTATATAAACCTTCTTATTGATGACTCAATAAAATTTATTGTCATTTATTTATTATTATTCTATTAATATAATTGCTCAGAAGTGTAATCATTGAGTGAATCTATCTCCCTGATAAATTGAAATATTGAAAATTATAAAGAATTGTCAATTAACAATTCATAAAAAGAATAGAAAAATGTAAATTTAAAAGCATCCAAACACTGATTTTTCGAAAAATTTATTATCAATCATTTGATAAAGTCGCGTATGAAAATTATAGAAAATAATAACAACTTTGCTAAACAATTTATTTATTTGATTTCTATTGAAATGTTTAGTAAAAAATATTCTTCAGTGAAACGTCTTCACGAAAAATAGAGGAATAATTGATTGAAAATTCAATAGAAATTAGATGGAATTGTCTAGAGAATTCGCTGGGTTTTTCTATTATTTTTTGATGCGTATGATGCACTGGTGATATTTGGTTGATCCTTGAATTAACCCAGGAAAGTTTTCTGGGAATTTTTATCGACTCTGAAAGCCCCCGGGGAAATTTTTGCGGAGCAGTTCACGTGGGATTCAGTCAATTCTCAAATTAAAAGAAATAATCACTAAAAATAGAAACGATAAAAGCAAGTCCGCTAGAAAATTGAATTATCTTACCATTAGATTTATTTCAGTAATTAATCGTCCGCTAGTTGTCATAATTCACCCACTAATAAACCAGGAATATATCTTGTAGTTCAACGCCGGCAAAATGTCACACGATCTGTTCATCATCGATTTTGTAGCGAAAATTGAAAACCTAATTCCACTGCATCGGAAATCGATGAAAAAGATAAAAATGAAAGATCTGAAAGTGTCAGATAACCCGTTCATCCACGATATATACCATCGAGTAATGAAAATAAAGAAATATTCGTGAGAATTGCATTTTCAATACAGAACAAACGAAAAGTTCGTGGTCGTTTCTTTATCGACTTTCTATTTATCATTTTTTTGTTTCATTTTTTTCATGTGCTGAATATTAAAATTCAGGTCAACATACAACATATGTTATTGAAAATGTCACCCCAGAACATCTATACACGAGACATTACGACATTAATTGCCTGTCATCAAAAGAGCTCTCCTGCAGAGAATTTCTTCTCCCGCGAAGACCTTTCGACATTTCTCCCTAAAGCCCTTATAAAAAAAATCATATACTGCATATCAATCAATCATTTCCAACAAAACTAGTAGAAGATTGATAGAGCAATTTTTTTTATAAACAATTCATTAGATTATTTTCATCAGGAGCTGGTGATAACCGGGTTTAGTGCAGCACAAGCTGAGCGGAGTGGATTGCTCCCCAAAAATATTTCACTCATTTTTTAATAGAAGAATTTCTTAATATTTTGCCGTACTGTTTCTAGAGCTTTCTCGTACGGGAATTGGTATTACATACTTCCCAAACTCGAAAACTCTAAAATCACTACGGCAAAATATGATGCCGGACAACAATGAAGATTGATATGACTCGCTGTCTCTGAGAATATTCATTTTTCAAATCATTGTGACTCAATTGTCTTTTCAGAAATGCAAAAGATTCAGAGTTGGCGAGCGCTGCTGTGAATTCCAATGCCTGAACAGTACAGCTCCAGATCTGGGCCTGCCGGAGTTCAGGATAAACAGTTCGTCAACTCAAAATCACTCGAGAAATCCACTCGTTAACGTCTTGAGTGTCGTGACAAGTCTCCTCTTGGCAGATATAATAACCGATTAGCATGCAGTTCTATTGAATAATCACGGAGGTATCACGACGCTGAGGTGAGAGACCAAAGAGTGCGGCGGATTTGATGAATAAAAAATTCCGGACGAGGAGCGAGGGAATATTCAAGTGTCATGTGCATTGTCAACTCGATAATTGATAGACTGCAGACGTCATCGGGCGATCAAGGAGATACTCGATGGCTCCTTGCACTGTCTGTCCTTTCCCTGGGGTCTCTTGTAACGCCCCAGTTGCTGGATCGAGTGATATGCGATCACTTGCATCACCAGTACTCGAGTATTTCCCATTGTCAGCCTCACGGATCCGTATATTTAATATTCCAATGTTTTATTGCTTCGAATTACTTTTTTATTATTAATGATAACGATCAATTGCTTTTATAATCATTACTCTTGTATGTTCAGAAATTTAATTCATCTAGGGAAGATATTCTTTTTAGAATTTAGGAGTGAATGAGTGAAATCTAGGTCATTGGGTTGAACTTTGTTGTTTTATGAAAAAAATGTAATTTCAATTGAAGTTATGATCTCAACTTGAGATTGTTGAAAGTAATTGACAACTATTTTTGGGGGCCAATCAATGAGATCCTTGGGAGTGAACCAATAGACGAGGGTTAACCAATAAGATCACTGGGCTCTCCGTGATTTCATTGGTTAACCAGTGAGATCTCATTGGTTGGCCTCTAAGAGGAGTTCACTTAGAGACTAGGAAGCGCTCACAACTAGACTGCGATCTTAAATTTCGGCCTTTAAGAGTCTCAACTTAACATGTTTTAAAAAATTAATTTCAAGTTTGGAAACCTGAGGTCAATATTTGACAATTCGCATTTGAGATTTGAAAATCTCTTAAAGGTTAAGACTTTCGAAAGGGCCAGTTTGAGACCCGGAAATCTCTAGTAAAACTTTCTAGAAGTCTCCAGTTGAAATTTTCGAAAGTATTGGTTTCAGATCGCTGGTATTTCAGATGGAGATTTCTACTTGAGATTTCAGATTAGAAAAAATGGATTTTTGGGGAAAACTTGAGATTGAAGAAAGATAAAAATATTTGTGGAATATTTTTTAAGAATTAGTTTTACCCCGTACCTTTTGAAGAAATCTCTATGAAAAGATGCGAATTTGGGTTAAATGATTGAACAATTTTCCCTATTACGTAGTGACTATTTACTTCAATATCTCTGAAATTTACAGGTTTAGGGAAAAATGTCAGAAGATCTTGCTGCATTGCGTAGAATTCTTCGCAAAAAAAACTATTTGACATATTTTTCTGGACCGCTTTCTTCCAAAGATAATTTCTTTTCTGGAATCACTCAGATTGACAAATTATAGTGCTGACACATATCAATGCTTTAAATTAATGAAAAACTTGTAGAGAGAAGCCTGAGGGTAACTGCGAGCCCAAAACTTAAGAACATTAATGAATAATCAAATTTTATCATTGATAATGTTTGGGGAATTTTCCCTCTTTTAATTAATGCTTGAATTTTTATTAACAATATGAACTATCTGTTCTTCAATTTCTCAACATTTTTACATGCGAACTCGAGTCTTTCACACCTAATGTTATAGTTCATCAGTGCCTATGCGAAAATAAATATATTAATTTTAAATTGATATCGTAGTTGGGGGGCTGGTTCTCCTTGATTAAGTCCAATGAAGATATGAAATTTATCAATGCGTGAATTTTAAGGTAAGGTAAGAGGTTTTAAGGTTTAATATTATAGGATATATTATAATCTTATGAAAAATGCTATTATGTATTTCAAAATAGATTTTTTATTACGTTATCTAACTGAAAGTTAATAAAGATGTTTTAAATTTATTGAATATGTTCCCTTTCTATTTATTTATTAAGTAGCTAGTGAGCATATTTACTTTTGTTCTTGGCTTTGGGCCGATTGAAGGTCTCAGATATTTTACTTTTTGTAGATTGTGTCGTAAATATCCGTTCGTCTCTGTTTTGAAATGGGAATTTGACTTCTGACTTCCTCGACTTCTTTCAGATCTGTGGAACAAAAAGAAAAATGTTATGAAATAACATTAAACAATATTCGCCTGACAATTATATCGGACTTTCATTCAATATTTTCTCGGAACATTTAAAAAATTTTCATTAATTGATTTTATTTCTTCTCACATTAAAAAAAAATTGAGAAAAATTATTTAATTACTAAAGAAAAATCTAATAACTAAAAACTGTATCGAATTTACATATAAATAAAATAGGATCGATAGATTCTGTCGCCGTTTGGTAATTTTTTTTCTGTAGAATTTTTTTTCTGCCGAAATTGTAAAATAAAAAGTAACAAAATTATTATTAAACTCATTATTTTATCAGATCAAGTGAGCATATCCTAAAAGCAATCGGTCACAACTCCATATTTTATCAATAGAAAAATACGGATCTTTTTATTAAGTATATGAAAAAAATTCCCATAAAATTCATCAGATTATAACAAATTCTGTAATTTCGTGTTAAAATTCAGAATATTTTCAATGATTGTCAGTTCTTGAAGGTCCGGAATTCCGTATGTTCAAAAAATAAAGGATGAATGAATGAATATTTACTGATTTCAGCAACTTCCAGCTTCGGCTCAGTCCCTAGATCGCAGATGACTCTCGCCCAGGGGCTCGTCAACTGACTGTGGCCCCAAGCGATATACCCAGGTCCTGCACCCCTCGCCGGCGAGACACAGACCACGTAACACTGGTTATCGTTAGCCCTTGACCTCTGCAGTAGCTCCCAATGCAGTGGTCCAGTGGTCAAATTGAATGCAGCCGGATAGACCAGCATCTGGCACCCCATATTCCTGTATAATTTCGCCATCTCCTCGAATCTGATGTCATAGCATATACCAATACCGATCTTGCAGCCCTTGAAATCGAACGTGGTGAGCTCATTTCCGGGGGAGAGTGTCTCACTCTCGAAGAAAGTCATTCTGTCCTTAATGTCGATGTCGAAGAGATGCATTTTTCGGTGTCTCGTGATCAGCTGGCCCTCGTCATCCCAGACTGTGCAAGTGTTGTACAGTTTATCGTCTTCCCTTTCTGGAATGGTCCCCCCAATCACGCAAATTTTGTTGTCTTTAGCTGCCTTCGATAAGGCAGCACTGGTGTCTCCTAGAGTTGAGGATAAAAATATTCCGTAAAAGTTATGGGGAATAACTGATGCTCTCATAAGTTTCCAGGCGATTTAGAAAAAAATTTACGGAATTCTGGGAATGTTTCTCGACTTTAGGTTTCAATGTTTTCATTTTTTTCAACGCCTTCTTTCTAATTTTCTTTTCATTTTCTTGGTAAAATCCTTAAAATTGTTCTAATTTCGTCTCTCTTGTGAGGACCATAAAAATTGCAGAATTTTCGCACGAAATCTCACCCCCAGGTATGACTTCGGCATATTTTTCAAAGTGCTGAGTCCCATAAGGGGAGTTGAAACACTCTGGGAGGATTACGATATCCGCCAACTGCTGTTTTGCCTGCTTTATGTAAGACACCGCATTCTGAATGTTCGAGGATTTATCGGTGCCAACTGCGAGTTGGGCCAGGGCCAATCGAAAAGCTGAAAAAGGAATGATTGGGGGTGATTGTTTTTGATAACGTGCCAAGTGATTTCAAGGTTTTTTTGGGGTGAATGGGGTGGCACTTACTTGACATTGCTCTGACGTTGGTGGAGAGCACTGGGAGGATTTTCTGCATTGTCCGGGGGAAATCCGAGGTTAGGTTGCACAAGATATCAGGTCATTCTTGGCGATAAGATAGAGAAGGGGGATTTGTTTAGGATTTTTGTAGAATTCTTTTAGCAATTGCACGTATGAAGACATTCAATTCAACACCAGCACATTTCTCAAAGATTCTATTTGGATTGTAGGAATAATTTTTTGTACGCTATTTTCTGTCGGAAATTGTAAAATTTTTTGTTGCCTCAAAAATTAACTGATGATTTTTCTGTGAAATTTAGAGTAGGATTTTTTATGAAAATTTTAGAGTAAGGATTTTCTTTTGTTAGCTGGACTTGTTGAACAGTCAAGAAGACAATTTTTATAGGCATTAAAATCCGGAAGAAAAAAGATAAAAATTTAATGATTATCTTTAAACACAAATTTACACGGAAAAAATGCTTGGAAGAGTTGCATAATTTAATTTTTTTCTTCAATTTTCGCTGAATTAAGAATACATAGTTTCTCTGATAATTACATAAATATTCAAAAATTAGAAAAAAAAACTGAATGAAATATGAAAAGAAATCTTTTTTCCTTAAAAAATCAATTTTCCAGAAAAGATTAACTTATCCGCAAACTTTTTTTGAATTTCCATCATTCAGTCCATATAATATTCGACAATAATTGTAGAAGTGAATAGATTAATTACGACTATTTTTTATTATGAAAAATAAAATAAAAGCAGAATGGAGTAGAGAATAAAAGTAAAATTTTCACATTGACATGGATTCCTCAATGTCCGAAAAATCAGTATCTAAATTTACTAGTTGATCAAGATCTAGATCGTTTATGATATTTTTTACTTTTTCTTCTGTCTAAAGACTCGGAGTACTCGGATTTGCGTTCTCTACTTCTGTCTCTAGTTTTCTCCTTCTTCTTACTCTTCCTACTGGAATGCTTCTTGGATTTTTTCCTATACTCGTCGGCGCTGGAACTCCTGTCTCGATTCTTATGTTTTTTCTTGGATTTTTTCTCGTAGCGGTCGTCCGAGCTCGAGGTCGAGGACTTCCGACGTCGACTGCGTCTGTCGTCATCGCTAGAGTCATCAGATTTTCGTTTCCTATGAGAGTCCGAGGAGGCCGAGTTGAATTCCGATTTCGGTTTATCGACGTTCGCTTTGTCTTTGTATTCAGCATATTTTGAGGCGTCTGGAAAATGAAGCTACAATTAGATTGACAGATAAATAATTACTGGGGGGTTTTAAGTTGATTGTTCTGGCGAATAAAATATTGATTCGAAAAGAAAAATTTCAATCGACCATTATTATTTTCTTTATGAAAGTCTTAATACAAAACACCGTTCGATACAGATCTTTAAATTAACGTGAACAATAAATTAGATATTAATTGGAACAATTCCTCAATTCTGAATTCCTGAATTCTAATTGGGAGAGATCATCACTAGAAAATAGAAATTAAACAAATAAATATATCTGGGATTGATCGATCGAAAGGAAAATGTTAAAAGAAGTTTGGTTTTATGTGAAAAAGACGCTTGTAGCTGAACTTGAATGAAATTTATTCATAATTTTTTCCCTCCAACTTGGCAATTCTCGATTTAGCAAGAATCAACAAAAATTTTATTCACCAGAAATTAAATTCAAATTTTTTTTGTAAAATACTTACTCAAAACTTTAGAATTTTTCGTATACTCGTCCTTCGTCACAGGTTCCACTAAGCACTCATTGAGTGATACTGATTCACCGCCGATAGCCAATTTGACAATGAGTCGTCCCGCATCCTCATCCAGGCCCTCCAGCACGCCATACTGATGATTATTCTTCCCTCCGATTATTTTAACAAATGCTCCAACGAGTAATTGTAGCTGCTCTTGCTCATTCGTCTTAGTTCCTACGTTCTTAGCGTTGAGTACTGCTTTGTCCGCTCCTAGACCCATTCCTCGAGGTCTCACTTCAGGCAGTTTTATTTCTACAAGCCTGACAACAAATATTAAAGTAGTTGTTAAACTTTCGGAGACAAATTGTTGTTGTGAGTGGATTAAATTGTGGAGAATAATATCTTACTGCTCATTTTTACCGAGACCTTTTCCTGGCTTCCAACCCATTCCTCGGAGCATTGCCAATCCGTAGGACTCTATTGGAATTTGTTCATAATCTTCTAAAGTTGACTGAAAAATAACAATAAATAAAACGTTATTAATCACTCGAGTTATAATTTGTTTTCTTTTCAATTTTGGGAGAAAATATTTTGAAATATTTTAGAAAAAAAATTAATGGAATTTTTATTTGATATTTTCTTCACATTTGAAGATTGCAACATGGCTTAAACCAAAATTGTTATATCAATAAAATTTATAATATCGAATAAAACAATTTGAATGCGTAAATTTTCTCGGCATCGAACAATTTCAACTAAAAAATCCTGCTTGATAAAGTCATTACAAAGTTCTGAAATCTCTCACTGTTAATATAATTCAATAATTAATATAAAAATTAATAATAACGTAAAATTAAATCATCATCTTAAATCATCTTAGGGTTGGAAATGGATCAAAGAAAATGATTTCAATAACAAAATCGAGAGCATTCAACATTTTAATCTAAAAAAAGGTGAGATTAATGTTTGTCAATGTATTCATACCTCTCGTTGGCCCTTTAAATTGTCACCGTCCTGAAGGGGCAGGGTTAAATCCTTCATTTCAACTTTGACATCCTTTCCCAGATCATTCAGGATCTCCTGGGCAGCCCGCTCCTCCAAGGTCACAGGTTTCTCCTCGTCCGGTTCCTTTTTAATCTCTGAAACGTCCACAGAGACCTCATTACTCGGGGCTTTCCCATTGAGACCTCCAGAGTCCCTTGAGCCCTTCTCATCTCCATTCTCTCCACTCTCTTCGTTTTTCACTTTGTTCTCAAAAATATCTGCATCAATTTTCTTGAGAATTCTATCATGCCAGGTTTTTGATCCCAGCAAGGGAATCACCAGGGGCTCGTTCTTCTTTTCTTCTCTTCTGCAAAATGAAATGTATGAATAAATGAAATTAATAGACAAATACTCAAACATAAAAATACAAAAATAAAAAATTCTTACATTAAGCTGACAATTCTGTAAGGAAAAATTGATTTTTTGTGGAATATTTTCTATTGGATATTTTAATAGAAATGGCAACAACTGATATAAATTTTAATGGAAGTCAATAAAACTGTCTGGCGAATTCGGAATTGGATTTTCTGTTGCATTGTTTCGTGCATGATGAGACTTACTTCACACGTTCGTTTGGTATTTTTTCATCGACCCCAGCCCTTCTCTTCTCTCTTTGTTTGTAAATTCTTGTGCATACATATATAAATTATTAACACTTCTCTAATAAATTACATTAGCGTATTTTGATAGAATTTAATATTTTAATGACTTTATAATTTAACAACCCTATTAGCTTCTTTTTCAATACTCATTGTAATATTACTTTTTGAGGTTAACTCATTAAATCAAGCATGATAAACTACTCACCCAATTACTTTGATTGACTTTTCATCGAGACACTCGATAAACTCAAGTTTCTTAACCTCCGGCTCCTTGACATTTTTCAAAACCGGCTTTTTGATAGATTTAGAAAAGCCAAAAGATATTTTCTTTCCCTCCTCGGCCATTGTAGCCCCAAAATCACCGATCAATCCTCTGTAAAAAAATTTCTTAACAATGGAAAACACCTGGCATTATCACTTTAACAGTTGTCACTCGAAAAAATTCTCAACAAATCGGAAAACTGTTGGAGAAAATAATAATCAGTGTAATTACAACGAATGCAGTTCTGACGTAAACAAAACGTCTGAGCGAATGAGAAAAAAATTAGAGACGTCGAGTGACTGCAGCGCCAGTAGTTTCCCTTCAAAACTGCAGTTTATATATAAAATGTTCATTTTGGAAATAAAAGCAGTGATAAAAATTACAGAAAAAGACAAGACTATTAATAATCAATATGTATTGGATTTCTCTAAAGTCCACAAAAATATTCAATTATTGCTTCAGTAAATCCTAAATTAAACATTTCCCGAGCGAAATCCCGTCGAAAATTCCGATTCCTCCCTGGGAGAAATCTTCTTAGACCGGAATTTGCTTAGAACTATGCGAATTACAATAAATAAAATAATACTAATAATATTATTAATAAATAAATAAATAATAAATAAATCAAATAAACTCCAATTCAGTTCTTGTCCAATAATCCCCCCTAAAATATGTAATTACCCCTTCAACAAACCCGAATTTAAAATGCCTCCCACCGAAATTCCGCAGAAAACTGCGATTTCTCCCTTATCACTGTCTCCAAGTTCCCCTCATTCCCAACAGTCGCAAAGCCCGAAAAAAGCCCAAACCCCCGGCGTTGCGCATGCGTGACCTTGAGACAAGGTGACCGGTTGGCATCGTCCCACGAAGAAGGGGAAAATCATCACTCGGGGTCCATCGCTCCGTCAGTCCACGAGTGTCTGTCTCTCCACCATAAAAAAAATCATTCACAAGATCTCTACAAGTCGTGCAAATAAATTGACAATTGACCATTAAAAGTGCTCCCCTAAATTGCCGATTGAGTAAATAAAGTGAAAATGTCAATGAGCGATATAGATCATGAGAAGAAAAAACAAATTTCGGTTAGGGGTATCGTTGATGTTGCTAACGTTGGAAATATAAAGAAGGCTTTCAACCGGCATGTTCATTATACCCTTGTCAAGGATAGAAATGTCGCCACCAGCAGAGATTATTATTTCGCATTGGCACACACTGTCAAGGATAATCTAGTCTCGAGGTGGATTCGCACACAGCAGCATTATTACGAGAATGACCCTAAGGTAATTGAATTTTATTCACTCGATTTGTTCAGTTTATTGGTCTTATTTTGAGGCTCATGAAGGGGTTCAAGGACGCGAGACCTTGTCCCCGATGAGTGAGACGGACAGAGAGATGTGGTCGTCTAACACTTGAGCTGCTTGTACCACTTAGGGGACTATAATAGATGCTTTAGATCATCTAAACAATGAGTATGTGACAGTTATGTAGCGGTTTATTGATGCCTTTGGTGGGGGAAACGGTAGATATTGGGAAATCATCGGAGATATACGTGGGTTGCAACTGGCTCTTTTTGATAGATTCAACGATTTTTGGAATGGATGAGGAATTATTAGAAAACTCAACTAAACAAGGGCTCAATTTTTTTTTAATTACATTATGTATGCAAAATTTATGCGAAAATCCCAGCGATTTCACTAGGAAAGTCTAATAGACTTCTGTCAAAAATTCTATTTTTTACCGATTTCTAGCAGATATTCTGGAGGAAAATTTGTATAGATTTTTAATTTTTGTAGGATTTTTCTACTAATTTTTCTTGTGTTAAACTTGGCGAGCAAAACTTTTTTTTTGGGTCGGATTTTTTGTGCACAATAATAGCGAATCCAGTGGGACGAGCTTTGAAAATTTTTACTGTATAATTTGAATAGGATAAATTTTAATATATAAATCCCATGGACATTTCGAACCTTAAAAAAATTTCGTATAGAATATCCAAGTCCAATGGAACTTATATAAATCGCGTAGACGTCTTACAGAATTTTTATAGGATTGCCATGGAGTTTATAAATAAATCGTTATGGTTTGTCAAAGAAAAATGAGGGAAGATCGTTATTTAACTTGGAATTTTAGGCGAAAATAAAAATTTCTAGTAATTTTTGCAAAAAAAATAAGAGCCTGATTTTTTCTTCGTTAGATGTGAAACGATTGAGAAATTTTTTGACATCCCACAGACAATGATCGAACGTTCTGTATATAAGTTACTTTATTTATTCATGAGGAAGAAATATATAAAGTAATATTGAAATCATGGAAAATATGAAGCAAGTACGACTCATTAAATATGATTTTTTTAAAAATTTTTGTAACACCTCAAAGTGGAGCGTAGTCCGGCTGACGATAGAGAAACTTTAAGAAAAAATGTTGAAAGATTTCTTTGAAGCGATTATGAAATCTACTGCTAGAAAGAACTAGTTCTACAATAATTATTTGACTTGCTTTTCATGCGATCGATTTCCTTTTTATCAAGCTAACATTTTTTTTCGAGTGATAGGATTATTCTCAGCCGTTGAGACTGTTAAAAAATAAATAAAGGAATTTTTTTTTCATTCATTTTCATTGTGCAATTTGCGCTTTTATTTTAAACTCAATATACCGTTCTGTCTAGAGAATTGATTGTGTTGACGTCGTTTTGTTCTGTAAGATTAAGTATTTTGCAATGTAAAGATGACGCCGACCGTTCGAAAGATAATATGGAAATTAATTTTTTGGGGCAATGCACGGGATGTAATTAATTTTTTTTTGTCAGGAGAATCGAAAATTTTGATTGTGTAAGATTGCCACGTTGAATTATTTTTAAGCCAAGACATCGCTCGTTGGAACATTTCCAGAGCCATTTCCCACATTTTGGCGGTCATGTTGATGAGTTTGGGAATATCCATTGTTTATTTTTGTTTCAAGTTCAACATAAAATTCTTTCATAATTTTCATGGCTTCCCAATTTTTATTAAATCTCACGAGTGATCTAATGAAAACCACAAGTTACAGTTTCAATTTATTGATGTCAGGAGATTACTCGATCCCAGGTTAGCAACCTCTCGAGGAAGAAGCGGAAAGACAGAGCGAAAGAGAATTTATTTTTATTTGTGACTCTGCAATCCTTGAAGACTTGAAAAAAATGCGAATGCATATTTTTGTTCATCACGAAAAGACGAGCAAAAAGGAAATATATTGTCGAGATCTTTAAACTGTGGGAAATCGCCAACGAACTCAATGTCCGATAGTCTTTTCTCATTCGATTTTTCAAATTATTTTTTTTCAGAGAGTCTACTATCTTTCACTCGAGTATTACATGGGCAGAACTCTCCAAAATACGATGATCAACCTGGGAATTCAGGGAGCCTGTGATGAGGCAATGTATCAGGTAAATCGTGTGCACAGAAAACTTTTTCTTTTATCTTAATCTCTAGCTTGTCCCTTCAAAAAATGATTACGAAATAGTGTCGATATAGTTCGGGTCATCCCGAAACATTCCAGAATTCAGTTATTGAATATTATTTTGAGATTGTGAAAGTTTTTTTGAGATTGTGAGGGCTTTCCGTATACGTAGAATTATCTAGTTCATTTGTAATATTAAGTTTTTAAAGAATTTTCATAATTGAAATGAGGTGTGACCCTTATTATGACACTTGTCCACACACGGAAAAATTTAATAGAAAACTGGGACTTTTTTTTTGAGTTCTATTGACCATTCATTGGATTTATGTACCAACTGTATCTATTGAAATTTAATTGAAAATTTTTTGCGGAGTTTTGGGTTGCAAAAAAATGCCATGAACCTTTACTATCCGTTTTTTTCCATAGATATTTATATTAAATTGTGACCAATTAAAATGAGTTAGCATTAAAGGCTGTTGATAGTTTTTTTTGTAGTTTTTTTTTCTTATGAAATTCAAGGGGAAAAGTAGAAAATGCTTTTTGTGAGCATTAATTTAATTTATATAGGACTATCTTCATGGAATAAATCGTATAAAAAATTAAATTCTATCGATCTTGTAGACAAAATCGATATGGAGAAGAAAGTTCAATATTTCCATAAAAGGCTGAAGCCCTCGGGCGATGGCCTGTCACCAGCTCCTTCTGACGAGTTATATTAAAATTAAAATAAAATATTTCCATAACAAAAAAGTTAAATAGTAATTCAATAGATTATGACTATTTTTCAACGTTTTCTGATACTATTTTTTCGGGCATGAAGAACTCCTTATCATCAGACATACGCCAAAATAAAATCTTATTATGAAATACTAAAGCTCTTAAATTAAGAGTCTCAGTACATTTGAAATTTCTAAGTCTAAAGAGGAGGTCTTCCAACGGCTTAGCTCGATATTTTCAAGTTTCAAATTGACATTGTCAGCCTAAAATATCGATTCAACTCCTTTGAAATCCTCACGCGTCTCAATTTATAACCGTAGTCAGTTGAAATATCCCAGTAAATTTGTCCGCTTTCCCCTTGAAATGTTCTCACCCGAAAATTCAACCTCCACTTCTCTCTTTCAGATGGGTCTCGACATCGAAGAGCTGGAAGAGCTCGAAGAGGACGCAGGTCTGGGAAATGGCGGTTTAGGTCGTCTAGCCGCTTGTTTCCTCGACAGCATGGCAACCCTGGGCCTAGCCGCCTATGGCTACGGCATTCGCTACGAATACGGTATTTTCGCCCAAAAGATAAAGAACGGGGAACAGCTGGAAGAGCCCGACGACTGGCTGCGCTACGGCAATCCCTGGGAGAAGGCTCGGCCCGAGTTCATGCTTCCCGTAAACTTCTACGGTCATGTTATCGACACCCCAGAAGGTAAGAAATGGGTGAACACCCAAGTAATCTTCGCAATGCCCTACGACTCTCCAATCCCCGGTTACAAGAACAACCACGTAAACACACTTCGCCTCTGGTCGGCAAAGTCTCCAATTGAGTTTAACCTGAAGTTCTTCAACGACGGGGACTACATCCAAGCGGTGTTCGATCGAAATTTAGCTGAGAATATTAGTAAAGTCCTCTACCCCAACGACAACTTCTTCGAAGGCAAAGAACTTCGACTGAAGCAGGAGTACTTTATGGTGGCAGCCACCCTCCAGGACATCATCAGACGCTACAAGTCCAGTAAATTTGGCTCTCGTGATCACCACAGAACGGACTTCGAGCAATTCCCAGACAAGGTAGCAATCCAATTGAACGACACTCACCCATCCCTAGCCATTCCCGAACTGATGCGAGTGTTGATTGACATTGAGGGCCTCCCCTGGAAGAAAGCCTGGGACATAACAACCCGCACCTGTGCCTACACCAATCATACAGTCCTCCCAGAAGCCCTTGAGCGCTGGCCAGTCTCAATGCTCCAGAGCATTCTTCCTCGTCACCTCGAGATCATCTATCACATAAATTTCCTCCATCTCCAAGAAGTAGGAGCAAAATTCCCTGGTGACTTCGATCGCCTGCGAAGAATGTCCCTCATCGAGGAGGATGGCGAGAAACGAGTGAATATGGCACATCTGTCAATCGTTGGATCTCATGCCATCAATGGAGTAGCCAGAATCCACTCGGAGATCCTCAAGGACTCGGTCTTCAGGGAATTCTACGAAATGCACCCCCAGAAATTCCAGAATAAGACTAATGGCATCACTCCTAGGAGATGGCTCCTGCTGTGCAATCCAAATCTGTCTGATGTCATTGAGTCTAAGATTGGAGCCGAGTGGGCAGTACATCTGGAGCAGCTACAGCAGCTGAAGAAGTGGGCAAAGGATCCCAACTTCCAGAGATCGGTGGCCAAGGTCAAGCAGGAGAACAAGCTGAGACTCGCTGAACTGCTTGAGAGGGATTACGGGGTCAAGGTGAATCCAGCTTCTCTCTACGATATTCAGGTGAAGAGAATTCACGAGTACAAGAGACAGCTGTTGAATTGTCTTCACATTATCACTCTGTACAACAGAATCAAGAAGAATCCGTCGGCACCTTTTGTCCCGAGGACCATCATGATCGGTGGAAAGGCAGCTCCTGGGTATCTTCTTGCTAAGAAGATCATCAAGCTCATCTGCAGTGTTGCGCAGGTCGTTAATAATGATCCCATTGTTGGGGATAAACTCAAGGTTATCTTCTTGGAGAATTATCGTGTGACACTGGCTGAGAAAATCATTCCAGCTGCTGATCTCAGTGAGCAGATATCGACTGCTGGTACTGAGGCTTCAGGCACTGGAAACATGAAGTTCATGCTGAATGGAGCTTTGACCATTGGCACTCTTGATGGCGCCAATGTGGAGATGGCTGAGGAAATGGGCAATGATAATATTTTCATTTTTGGAATGACTGTTGATGAGGTAGAGGATTTGAAGAGACGTGGGTACAATGCTTGGGATTATTATAATAAGCTGCCAGAGGCGAAACAGTGCATCGATCAAATCAATGGGGGATTCTTCAGTCCTAATAATCCCGATGAGTTCAAGGATATTGGCGATGTTCTCATGAAGTGGGACAGGTTCTATCTGCTGGCGGATTTCGAGGATTATATCAAGACTCAGGATAAGGTGTCCAAGGTCTATCAGGATCCTACTAAGTGGGTGGAAATGGCTATTCATAATATCGCGAGTTCTGGAAAATTCTCGTCGGACAGGACGATTGAGGATTATGCCAAGGAGATCTGGGGGGTCGAGCCCTCGTGGAAGGCACTGCCTGATCCTCATGAGCCTAGGGATGTTTGAGGGGGACTCTTGTAGAGGCAGGAGTGATGGTTGAGGGAGATTGTTGATTTCAATTTTTTTGGGTTGAGAGGCAGATGCATTGTTTGGAGAATAACTTGAGGATTTGTGGGTTTTGGAAGGAATGGTGAGAGAATAATTTGTTGCTGATTAAATTCTTTTCAAAAAAGGGTCTTTCACATTTGTCTCACTTTTGACATTATTTTGTGAATATCTTGGGAGATAATTTTGGATTTGTGAAAAAATGGTTAACTACTTCTGGAAAGTTTGTGGAAGTGTCTACCGTATTTTTCAATTCAATAATTTGAGATATCTAATGGATAATGTGGAAATCTTTCTTGGATTAATTTGTTTGCGATGATTTTTTTTCGTTTTCTTGATTGAAAATGAATTGTAAATTATTACATTGGATTCAATGATAATTCTCTCACATCCTTACTGATAAACATCGAAAATAATCTCGATAATTCTGTAGTTCTTTTACAAATTCATTTACATAAATATACAGTTTATCCGTCTATTGATGATAACCGTTATCAGCTCACATTTTTCTTCGCACAATTGAGATTTTCATGCCAAAGTTCAACGCTCATCGAGGCAGTTACAAATGTGTTCCGAGAGATTTACTAAAATGAAAGAAAAGTTTTACAGTCTGTTAAATAAAATCGTACGAAGTTTAGAGAAAAGTATTCGTTATATACAATATTTTTTTAAAATACTCCAATCAATAGTAGACAAGAGGTACAAAGAAATAATGAGGAATCATTGTTACGAGATCTAGGACAGATGAGAAATTAATTTATATAAGATGATGCCTAAATATACAGTCATTACTGGTTTTTAATTCAGAATTGATGATCGATTATATTTCTGGATGTTGTTAATGCTTTGTGCCATCTGTGAAGTTTTTTTATGGGTGGCTCATTAGAACAAATATATGCATTGCTGACAGTTTATATTGTGTTAATTTATTAGTTTTAATTTATGATAATCCTTTCTTTGCCTTTCCTTTTTGGAGATTTCTTGAATTCCCTGGAAATCTTCGGAATTTCTATGAAAATAATTCAATATCGAGAAAAATAAAACTGAACAGTTGCAGATTTCTCATACATTTACGAAAAAATTTTTAGTTTTTAAATCTTTTAATTCCTAATACTGATAAAAAAATCAAAATGCAAATTTATTTATTCTCGTTCGCATTGAAAATATGTTTGGGTTGGAAAAAACTTGTTTTAGAACCTTTTTTCTCAGATAATTGAGACACTTTCTTGTGAATATCCTCGAAAAAAATTAAATTTCGAATGAACACATTTACCCAGTGACTAAAAAACTAATTTTTAGGGACAAGTTTCCAATTTTTACAAATTGATCTCTAGTTTTTAGGAATCAAACTCGGAATTTCACACGTTCTCTATTTATTTTTAATTAATTTTCTGATTTAGCGAGCTCTTGAGAGATTACAAATTCATGTTTTTTTCTGCACGTGACATCAGAAAATAACAGGAAACATTGAAAATTCGTCTTTGGCGCAGCAGAAGAGCGTTTTTTAAAAGCCAAAATTGATTTTTCTAATTACATCCAGAAGAATTTTTTTTTATTTTGATCAAACCGAATTTCCGACACGCGAGAATCATAACTGCGTGTCGGAAATTGGGTTTCACAAAAATCAACAAATTATTTTGGCTGTAGTAAGAAAAACCAAATTAGTGACGTGACCACGCGGGAAGACGGGCGTGAAATGATAAAAAAACTTAATTTGCAAGGAGAGTTAAATTGATTTCCTGTAATTAAAAACAACGATACAGATCATGTTCATTTCCAAGTGGAAATCTTCTCGGAAGGTGCTTTTTAATTCCTAGAGATAAAAAAAATAATAGGCAAGGTTGAAAATTGTTTATTACGCATGCCCATTGAAGTTCCTTCCGCCAAATCGAATGAGAAAAAATCATTACAGTCGTCTGATAAGATTGTCTCATCAAAACCTTTCTCTCAAATTATCACATCTGCACCTGCGATTGGTGCATGAGTTACCAGCAAATGACCAAGAGATCACGCTACGACACGTAACTGTACGTACCATATATATCATAACAATATATAATACAAGACAACTGGCTCATGCGGTGTCCACTGCGTCAAGTTTCAACAATGTCGGCGTTGAAACCGTCTCGAGAAGATTTTGAATACAACGATAATCAGGCAAGGCCGATGGTAAGTACATCTTCGGAAATAGTTTCCCTTGAGCCCCTGAAAGAATCGGAGTAACTTTCGTTCGTAACAAAAAGCACTTGTCAGTGAAAAAAGTAATTGCGGACTTCTCACTCTCATTCAGTGTTGCCAGGTGCTCTCCTAAAAAAAGAGACGCCACCTACAAAAGGAGGGAAGGGGCGGGTCGAAAGCGGAAGCTAGGAATCTGTTTGAAAATTAATTCGTGTACTGATTTTTTTTTATAAATTTCTGTTATTTTAAGGCCATTCGTCAATTCTCGGAATATTGCCGACTTGTTTATGCAAAAATAATGTCACAGGAGATCATGATATGATAAACAATCTTAAAGTTAATCTTAATATTAGTGAACTGTATTTGTTTAAATCCTCTGTTACAAAATACAAGCATAATAAAATTTTGTAGAAAGTTCTAGTGAATTCACTAGACAATTCTCGCTCTTTCAATTGAATTTTTTATCAGTTTTACTCAATTTCTATTAAAATGTCCAATAAAAAATATTCTACCGACAAAATCAGTAGAATATTATGTTTCTATATAATTTATTATATTGGCAAACTCTTTTCATAAAAAAATATGCCAATATTTTTTGAGTAAAAAAAATTTTTCGTCTTTTTTTTAAATGAAAAATTTTCTTCGTAACAAGTGAAAAAAACTCGTTTTTGGCTTGTTACGGAATTTACTATTTTTGCCGGGGCCCCACTGATATTCGGTTTCGCCTCGGCAATCATCGGAGAGCCGACGTTGGTCGGGCAGTTGCGGTGATATTCGAATCGTTGTCGAAATGTGACATTTCTCATTTTTGGTTAATTTTTCTTTTCGGCCCCCTTCAATTCTGGAAAAAATGCTGGAAATTTATTTATGTTGCAGAATGAATCGAGCCCCGTAGAGCCGATCAGACTTGAAATTAAATCGGCGATCATTGTCATTGGGTACATCCCGAGTTATTCAAAAAGGTAATTAGTTAGTTGCATTTATTTTTACGTATTTCGCTACTGGTCCCGCTTTTTTTTATAAGATCACCACTTCCGCACATTTGAGTCTCCATCACCTGATGTACTTAATTTTTCCCCTTCAGACTTAGTTCTTTTATTTCCCCTGATCAAAATCGTAATTTTGCAAATTTTGTGGACTTTTTTTAACTCATCAAACTAATTAATTCCATAATTTTCAATATTCTTCAATGAAATTTTGTTCGGGCATTTGTTATATGATATCAATTGTATAGAATTTTCAATTAATCAATTTCTTTTGTTGATTACCACATTAAAATTCGGTCATTTTTTTATTTACTTTACTTTTTGGGATATAGAGACAAATTTCCGATTCGATACTTTACTAACATCAATAAACATTAGATTATTTATTTTTCTACTTTTATGTTAATGTTTTCTTTTCATAATTCGGTCTTGCGAAAACTGGAGAAAAATGTTCTCCATTCATTGAATGATTGCTTGAAATAGCTGGGTAGATGTCCTTTGACCGAGTTGGAAGATGGAGACGATAGCAATCGTTGTTTCCATTTACATAATAATTTGCAGATGAAAAATAATTCCGGAGATATCTGTAGATATCACGCTTCCAATTGATTCAATCCTACTTTAAAATGTTCATTTCAATGCCACTCTAGCGACGATAAGGGATAAATTTATTGTGAACTGATAAACTAGAATAAATCAATTTTTTTTCAAAAATTGTATTTCTCAATCGAAAATCCGAGAACTGTACTGTCTTTGATTTGAATTTTATTGGGATTTCCATTTGAATTTTTCAAAAACTATCAATTTGAGTCTGAGGTCTATCGAATAAATATTTATTTAGATGGCAAATATTTCAATTGTACTAGTCGAATCATGAAAAATAATTTGACAATTCCAAAGTTTGAATTGGATTGATATCTGCGGAATTTCGGAGCTATTATTTTAGGAATGCCTCTATAACTAGCAAGTATAGCGAAATATTCAATTAATACTTTTTATAGAAAATGTAATTCTTAACAAAAAAGGTTTTTTGACATTTTCCTCTAAACTTCGCTCTTCCGAAGATATTCACCGATACGTCTGTGACAGTTTCGAACTGCTTTTTTTCGACAATGTTCAATATTCAATCCTCTGAAGTGTTTAATTAAAATAAATGATAGTTTTGATATGCAATTTGTTTAATCCGTAAACAAAATGTAATCTAGAGACAAAAGACGAGGGAACGACAGATTGAGAGAGGGGTTGTTCCAGAGAGTTCATTAAAAAATGTTGTTTTATTTAAATTAATTCTGTAACAGTTTTTCTTTCAACTTATCATGTCGCTCGACCGGAAATATCGCCCTTCATTTCAACCCACGATTGGATCGAGGATATTGCGTCCGGAATTCCAAGGTCAAGGGATCTTGGGAGACTGAGGAGACTTGCTCCAGCGTCGGCGGGATAAATTCTCTTTTTCCGAGAAATTCATACTTGCATCTTTTAATTTTCTGTGGATCCAGAGAGTTTCAGGTAAGAAAAATCAATCCATCTCTGACTAAATAATTTTTTCTTTCTCCTAATTATCAATTATATTGCAAGAGTCTATATCTGCAATAATTAATGAATTATTCATGAAATGGAAAGATTAATTTCGAGATATAATTAATCATTGAATAATTGATCATTACTATTTATAATCAATTAATAAATTTATGACAATTTTTAAAATGTATATAATTTAGGAAATGATGTTCCATTTGAGATAAGTTAAACTGAAGTTATAATGAAAGAACAGAAGATGAATAGGACTCTAACATTTGTTGTAATTTTCTGTGAATACGTTTTGTTCAATTTTTCTTATTGAAACAACAGAATTTTTTATAAAGGATTAGAAGAAATTCTACAGAAGTTTTATAGAAATCCTATATAATTTTCATGGAATTCTAATAGAATTTCTGAGCGAATTCGGTACAATTTTCTATTGAAATTTTTTCATACGTGTGCGATTTTATTTCTAACAATCGTCAACATTATTTATGTATTTTTGTTGCAGATCGCTGTTAATGGTGAATATTTCTGTAGCTTCCCATATCGACAACCCCTCGAATCGATAACGAACTTTGAATATGTGGGAGACGTCGAGGATGTGAGAATTCGTGCCACGAAACTGAATATTTTTCCTGATCCAAAGATTGTCAATGCCCATCGATACCTTGAACTCTCCAAGGAACAACCCCTCTCCCATAATCTCGTACGTATCAACGATTATGACCGATTTTTTTGTTGAATTGAACTTCTACATTTGCTCTTTTGTTGTTGCATGATCATGTAATGATATGAGATAATCGTCTCGTTAATTCGTGATACATTAGATTTATATAATTTGTTTACGAGTATTGAGAAGATATTTTTCCGTTTATTCATAACTTGACAGTTCGTTTCATGGTAGAAGGATGATTTCGTTGTTCGGGAGTTACTGATAAGATTTTTAAGTCTATTTTCGATATTAGAATTGTAATCGTGAATTATATAATTGATTGATTGTGTCGATGAAAAATGAGAAAAGAATTCTGCGGCGAAGAAAATTTCAGAAAGAAAATTTCAGGTCCTGCGGATAGGCTAATTGATTACTTTTTTTTTCCCTCCAAAAATTCTGCAATTTTCCTTATTATTTTTTCAAGAGAAAAGTTACATGAATCATATGTCTGGAAAAAAAATTCAATTGAACCAATTGATTCTACTCTGGTAATTTTCTGTGGAAATTCCTGACATTAAAAAAATGCAGTGAAAAAGAAAGCCAAAAATTTTCTGCAGAATTTGTCTTATTGTGGTGAAATATTACGAATTCAAATATTATGTTGCGCAATTTGGGAAAAAATATCTGGAGATTCCTGAAATAATTAATTAACTGAGAAGATATCACATCAAAATGTCAGTAAATCGGTAATGATAGGCTACAATACCTCGATGTCTTGATCATTTTCGAGCGATTATTACAAGCCTGAAAATGATACCGGATCCATCAAAATCTCATTCTTCAATCAGGAGATGCTGATGACTAATCGCGATTTATTTTGCCCCCCCTTTCTCTTTTAAAAAAAACGTAGAGAAAATTCGACGGAATTTTCGCTGGGAATTCTACTGGTGCTTCGTTGACTCTATAAAAAAAAAATATGTCATCCTTCCGGGCCTTCTCTTAACAAAATTATTCAGCAAAAATACCACAGTCAAAAAAATTTGATGTGACCAGAAAAAAATGCAGGGTAAAAAACTTGCCATCGCAAAAATTTCCATAGAAAATATCTCAATAGGGGACATTTCAATATCACGTCACGCAGTTAGAGAGGAGGGGGCGGGGGAGTCTGTGGTAATGTTATTCCATATTCTATTTTCTTTTTAAATGGGAGTTCTGCAATTTCAGCAGTTTAATAAGTTATGAAATGATCAAAGAGCATTGTATGAAGATCTTATTGTTCACCTAATCATTTGGCTTTTCCATTTTTGCTCATTTTTCATTACAAAAGCTCTAGGCTTTTCCATAATGTCTTTCGTGGGTGATAATTCTTGCAAATTAACTCATTCCTGAATTTCAGAAAACTCCTTGTACAATTTCTCTCGTCCAACCCTTCGCATTCGGAACAAGGATATTCATAAAAGGACGTTTAAAGCTCTTACCGCACTCGTAAGTCTGAAATGTCAACATTTGAACTTAAAAAAATTCTCTTCCTAAATTTTTCGTTTCTCATTGCAGTTTCTACGTGAATCTCCAGAGAAGTCAATTAATCTACCCCCATCCAGAGATTGCCTTGCATTTAAATCCTAGATTTTTATTCGGAAATCAGCCGTCCTGCGTTGTGATGAATTGCTGGGCTAATGGCGCTTGGAGTTCAGAGGAGAGACACCAGGGACAGTTATCCTGGGGTCCTGGACGAGACTTTCTCCTGACGTAAGTTGAAAAAAAGTAATGGAGAAATAATTATTTTTTGGGAAAGGTGCTAGTCCCAAAGGGAATTGGCAGCTTTCTTTTACTTTCGTTCTTTTACGTTTCGTTGTTGTACAGAGCGTTTTTATTTTTTGATTCAGGGGAAACTTTAATTATAAAAAAAATAATAAATCCCATTTTCCATTGCATATATGACCTCAAGAAAATACGTTTTGTACCGCTTTTTGTACTATTGTTATCAATATTCTGGAAACGATTTCACACGGGAATATGATAATTGACTGCGTAATATTGCGAGAAAATTTGAATGAGATCAGCTGTCACTTTATAGGGATTTAGTAATATTGCCCAGAATTATTTAAGTGATTAATCATTAGTTGTTTTGTATTCCTACAAAATGGCCACTCCCATGGGTAAATTGCGAATTTTCTATTTGCGTAAACTTTCCACTTAATAAAAACGCTCCGTCCCACGCTTCAATTATTTTCTAATTTCTTTTTCATTATCGTCTCATACTCATTGGGAGATCTATCGCAATGAAATATTGCAAGAAATAATGTTCAGATGATTTGCTCGGGAAAGATAATAAAAAGGAACGTCGATAATGTTCCAAAAGATAATCGATCCGGGCCTTAATAAATTTAAATTATTAAAATTAAATGATTCTGTTGAAGGATTCGCTGTGAACACGAAGGATACAACATCTGGCTGGACAACAAGATGATCGGCATATTCCAGCATCGACTAGAGCCCACAATAGTCGATACCCTCCACATAAGTGGTGACGTCGTGCTGTACGACGTAGTCCTGAGCAGTGACGACTGAAAAATCACGTCAACTCAATGATAAAGAGTGAAAAAATCCTCGAAAGATTGAGTCAACAAACGATATATTTCTCGAGCCATTAGCTTCCCCTCAAGTCAAGTTCACGTTCAAGTACTTCTATCTCCAGCCGCGTCTGGAGTTTTTTTTTTAATGTATATTTTTTATTTACTCTGCATATGCTCGAGAAATATCAATCACGTTGTCTCATTCTTTATTTCCTCGATTAAATGCATAAAATCGAAAAGATTAATTGGCAGACAGAAACGAGCCATAGTAACGTAAAGCAGCTAATTTTGTAAAGATATACTTTGTTATTAATTATATCCTCTATATTTGATATGTTTTACAATTTATAGCTTGTCGGTATACAAATAATGAAATAAAAAATATTCTGTATTACCGATAAACTGGTGATATTCATCATTAAAAAGGCAAAATTGAAAATTGGGAATTGATTTGTTTTATTGTGTAATAGTTGAAATCCAGTGGAAATGAGCGATTGAGAGAAAGTGATGAAGATTTTGATTGCTCATGAGTTGTGGATATCAATTTGATGCCTAAAATATTTCAAAAACTGAAAGGAAATAATTTGAGAATGATCAGTATTATTAGTTATTCGAAATACTGAAGAGATGCTAATCGTATTTTGCTTATTCGTCATTTCCCCGACTGAAATAATAAAATCGAAAAAAATGCAAAGTAGCTAATTTTGTAAAAATATACCTCATAATATCATTGATATTAATTGTATTGAGGATTTTTCACAGTTTTTAGTTTCTCGATCTGAATTATAAAATCAGAGTATTGGGTATTTAAGACATGCAAGTGATGCCCATCACTGAAAACACAAGAACGAAAATTAGGAACGAAATTCTGTCAATAGCCGTTGCAGCTAGAATCCACTCGAGTTGAGTTGTCATCGATGATGAGGTAATCATGTTTTCCTTGTCCTCGTTGTCTGGCTCATTAGACAGTGGGTTTGAGGGGTAGAGGGATGATTCACTGAGGCACGTGTCTCTGCGGTCTTGATCGGCACCAACTCGTTGCGAGTGCAGCTGTGGATCATTATCAGATAATGTTCTTCAGTCAATTTTGCAAATTCATGAAGAAATTGTTTTTGACATTAGGCGCATTCACAACTTTCTCTGCTGCTCATCAATGCAATTCTGGGGATATATATTTTGCCGTACTGTTTCTAGAGCTTTCTCGCCCGGGAATTGGTATTACATACTTCCCAAACTCGAAAACTCTAAAATCACTACGGCAAAATATCATGCCGGACGGTACCTTAA
>JAPYZN010000725.1:0-23671 GCA_030522865.1 Psyttalia lounsburyi
CTAGCATCGCACATTTCGCTGTCAATAGTTAATTACTCCATACGTTATGATATTATCGAATTTATATGAAGTCGGAACTCTCACTGTACAAGCACCTAAAGAAAAAGAGCCCTAGCGAACGGCAATGCGGCAACCGTAGAGCAGCGAAGCGCTTGCGCACATCACTATGTGAGTCAAGGACGACACGTGCGGGCCTCCGAGCGACCTACTTATATTTTCCCTCTCCACCCCTTGTGGCTTCCCCTACTCTCGGCTATCATCGCCAGCCACATCCCGAATACTCCCGAACGGGAGGAAAATAGGACGGAGGGATAATACACCAATGGCGCTCCCTCAACCCTCTCAATTTTTCCTTTCTTATTTTCTACTTGTCTTCCTTTACATTTTTTTTCTTCATTCGTTTCCTTCCATCGCGTGCGTCAATTTCCAAAGCACTCGATCAGTCTCGCGGCTCAATCAGGGTAAGAACTTCCAGAGATTAGTTTTTTCTTCTTCTTCTTCAGTGATCGTTTTCTTTTGGTTTTCTCGGGGATTTTTGTGGGACGGGCGAGATGATAACGGAAATAGAATGGGATTTCATCAGGGAACTATTAAAAGCCACGGCCGGACGACCGCCATGTGAAGTTAATAGCGGTTATATTCGGCGCGATGACTTTTCACGGATCAACAGACTAGGATTAAACCTTCAGGTTATTGGGGATCAGAAACATTTTTAATGAACGTTCATTAATTTTTTATAGGTGGTTTGACATTTTATTTTTAACGGTATTTAACTTTGTTCAACTTAATGACTAATTGACTTCTTCATTGCAAGTGATATTTTTTCCTTAGGAATTAGCATTATTTCCTAAGGATTAGCCTAGACCCGATTCAACTGATGTTTTTCAGTTGTGAAACTTTTTTTTTTCAAAATATCCGTAATTCGATAATAAAGCTATCAACTGAACTGAATGGATACCAAATATTGGAGCAGTTGTTCATATCGTTTTACTCTAGTCTAATATTTATTAGTTATTATTAATGTTAATTATGCAAATATACCATAGGATTTCTAATACATTTATGGGAAAGTAGGAAGATTTCGTCAGCAAGGCTATCAATATACTATTTCTTTTTTACGAATTTAATATTTAATATTCTTCAATGAAAAAAACCAAAATGATATGAATGCATCAATATTCACCTCAGTTTCCATAATTCTGACGTCACCCCCAAAAATTGACCAACAAATTCTCCTTTTCTGACCACTGTAACCCGAATCTGCACCCTTCCACACAACAAAATTTCCCAATCCATTTCCACTTCCCCCCTAAAATCCAAAGTCTCCCCCACACCTCTTCCATACATACAACTACAATCAACATAGTTATTGTAAACCGAATTAGAGTCAACCATTACCATCTTGCAACCTCTTTGGCAAGAACAGGAATCGCCAACGATCCCAGAGGCTCTTGTGGAGCAGAAAGCCAAACTTTTGATCACATACTGTACACTGTCCTAAATATGAATAGCAAAGGAGCAAGCCACTAGGCGGACTGGACCAATTAAAATGGCCCAAACCATTTAACACGAAGAAATTTGCAGACGCAATTGATGTCAGATGTATAAAAGAAATACAACCAATGGCGAAGATCAATCTGTATAAGAAATTTAAATGAAGAAGTGGCCAGGAGCTGGATAGCTCAGTCGGAAAAAGTACCCGATGCGCAAGCCGAAGGTTCTGGGTTTGAGCTCCGGTCTGGGCTATCCATTTTTTCAGTAAAAGAATCTTGTTAATTTTATGTAAGATACCAAGATACCACATTTGCGCTAAGTCAACGTAAAATTTTATAAATTACATAAATGACAGTGTAAATAATTCCTTATAAGAATTACATCACTCAAACAAACGTAAAAAATAATAACAATAAAAAAATTCCCCCAGAATTCCGGCAAAAAACCTAACTATAAGGTCTCGCGTGCACAGCCGCAGTGTTCCCCTCATATTAATCATTGAAAACCTTGCCCACCCCCTCGATCGATAGTAAAATAGGTCGAAGGTCTCGCCCAGTCGAGTTTCCTCCTAAACCACCCCTATATGGAGTTCTCCCTTTAACTATCAGAAGTCCATGCCTCCCCAAGTCCTCCCGAATTCCCCTTGGAAGCTCGCGTAGGCGTTGAAAGCCCGTTCCGATTTCCGGAAAATCCAAAGAGATCTGGAAATCCGAAATAAAACAAGGGTTAATATTTGGCCGTTGACCGCGCGTGCGTGCGCGGGACCTCCCACGTGTCCAAAGACCATTTCCTACCCCTCTTTGACTCTTGAAATCCCGCCCCCGTCCAGGCTTCCTATTCCCCTTCTTCCACAAAAAAAAAGAAGGTAAAGAGAAGAGGGCCACATCATTGTTTGAGCCCTCGTTTCCCACACCGATGGCCGGCGGAGTGCGGGCATAAGTAACGCGTTACCGCACGCTGCACAGCCAGTTCCTGTTCGACCGTCGTTCGTGGTACGACGTTTTGCCGTTTCGTAAAAAGGACGCCCGCGCGCGCTAACTTCCCCTTCCTCTCGCTTGCCCTCTCCGCCATACGTCTCTCTCGCCGGAGTGTTCTCTCAGCAACTACTTCACTCTTCCCCCTTCCTCTCTTTCCGCCGCCCCCTCCCTTCAGCCGCGGGGAAAGAGCTCCTTGTGGCGTCACGTGACCCAATCCGTGGCTGGCGCGTCCATCCACTCGACCAATCGCGTCGTGTCCAGATGTGCGCAGACGTGCCAACGTTGCAGTAGAGTAAGTGGGGGCAACCTAGAGTGCCGCGGCAGCCAACTCAGACTGGCACATTCTCGTTCGCTGCAGCTCGCCATCGGAGTCGGTTGTGTGTTAACTCCGGAGAATCACTCCATACTCGCAACTCGTGCAACACTCGTCTCTCCAAATCGTTTGGTCTAAATTGACTTTGTTTAATAACGGTTTCGCTTCATTTCGAAATAACAATTTTACTTTATTCAATGAAACAACGTGATTGTAGAAGCTTAGAATTGAGTGAGTCTCAGAACTAGTGTGCTCGCAAATTTTTTTTTCTCATTTTATTCTGGCAAGTTTTTTTTTTAAATCAAAAGTCTCGCGTTCCGTGTGTGATTAATGATATCGTGGCCGTTCTCGTGATAATCTTTAATGAAACAAGAAAACGGGCACTTCCGCATTGCACACACATCGTCACGGCCGTTCGCCATATTGAGGTATCAACTGGGTCACCGGATTTCAATAGACTGCTGTGTACCTCACGCCCCTTCAACCGGGGGCCACATCGCTGCTTTGTAAAGAAACAAATCGTATGTACATTACCTGAGTCTCGGGAATACGCGTTTCTTTCAATCTCATCCGCTTTTTCATTCTCTTTTCTCTGATTTTTTTAACCGCTCCCCACCCTCTCCCTCTAGCCATTGTTCTTCAGTACTTTCATCCCTGGTAGACCCTCTTCCCCTCCCCGTTATTCCCGTTTTATAATTCTCAATGTGTGTACGTGTCTTTTTTTTACCTCAAGTGTGTACCGTGAATACCTTCGACCTCGGGGAGAATCTGGGGTTCGAGAGCATCTGCGTTTACTCCCCTTTTCTTCGTCTCCCCTCGGGCCGTAAAACGCGTTCTCATTATTCGTTATTTCGAATAGAACCCTTTGAGCCCTGAATCTACGAGTAGAAAAAAAACGTATATCCCCCTTCGGAAAATCAGCGTAATTGAGAAATTCTAAGTAGAAAACTGCTGCGTGGCAACAGCGGAAAAAACGCCTTCGCAAAGTTGAGGAAATAAAAGAAAAAAAAATCTGAAATTCACCGAAACGAGAACACGCGAGAATAAAATACGAAGAAAAGAGGGGAATGGTTACGAAGAGAGAGAAAGAGAGAGAGAGAGCAGGAGCGAGAGCGAAAAAGGGGCAAAAAAAAATGGTCGGTGTCCAGTTGGAATGGGTAAAGATGGTGGTGGCCGAGAGAGGCGAGGCGCGCGCGCTCTCCAACTTGGAAGCCCCCGTGGAATGGTGTGGGGTAACTTGTGACGCAACGGCCAAATCACGTGACCAGTCCGTGGGTAGAGCAAGGCAGGCTCTAGCTGGGGCAGTGTGTGATCTAACGTTTGTACCAGTTGGTTTAGTTACGCGTCGGCAGCTGCCACGAATACGCCGTTTCTCTCAGCGCTTGAATTCTTAATACTTAAATTTAATTTTTTTTTTTTTCAATATATAACTCGATAATGTAGATTTTTTTAAAATATTAATCGTTAACTATACACGGAGGAACATTGGAGGATTCTTTATCAGTCGTTGGGTCACTGGGGGTGAGAAACTGGCTTGGCTATGAACTTATCAGTCAGTCTTTTTCTCTCTCCTATCGACTCTGGGACACAATCATCTGCTCGAACAAATCATGGATTCATCACAGTTGAGGTACTAATAACAGTGATTTTTTTTCTTCGAAATAAATACTATTATTTTCATTCCTATTTGTATTTGATAAAGTGTACAATTGCGATAAGACACGGACTCAGCAGTGAAAACTATGTTCCCCTTGCTGTGTAACGCATTGAGGCTTTGGGTTCAGAGGAAACACTGCAGCGAGTCCGATGTGCCATCTGATTTTATTTTTAAAAAGTTTTCGAGAAAAACGCAAAGCACGTGGAGGCCCATTAAATCATCATTTATTCTATTTTTAAGTCACACGCCCCTGTGGCCTCGCGCCTCGTCGTCTACCCTCTCAACCATTCTAAAATTGCTTTTTTTCTGTTAATCCCCCCGGATCGCTATCCTCGCTCTGTTCTCTACTGGCAATAATTACTGGAGACAGTAGAGACTGTCGAGAATGTAGATTAACTTTTCAGTAGGATCAGCCAAATAGTTCTAGAGCAATAGTGGAGATAGTTCACTTCCCGCCAGGCAAAAGTAGTACAAGAACTCCAACTGCAGCCACCGTTCACCTCGCATTACCTGTCCTCCCATTCTGCAGAATCCCCTTCGTCCCGCTTGTACTTTCTAAATCCACTTACTTTCGTAACCGACAGATATTCAAACCCCAAAGGCTGTTTCTAAACGCTCAACAACTTTGCCTTTCTCGTCTGCATGTTATATACTTTACCTACTATAAATAATTGCCCGTTTCTCCTCGTTTTTTTTTTCAACTACTCTACGATTATTATTTTATTTTTTCGTAGTTAATTATCCGAGGTTAATTTTTCCCTCCAGTCGTTCATGTCGACACTCGGGGCCGTCCCATTTTTTCCTCAATCGAAGATTAATTCTGGAATAAATGTGTTCCCAACGTGTTGTGGGTATATTTCAGAGCGTGCAGGTGGATTCCACACGAGGCGAAGTGGTGATATAAAAGCTGAATTCATGAGTGAGTGAGAGAGATAAACCCGCCATTTTCTCACACAGCCGCGTCACAGACGCCATCTTTGCCACGCGGTCGCACATTAGGAATTTGCTAATAGAGTTTTCAAATGTATTCCAACGATTTTTCCTCGATTCTGACTCTCTGATGATTTAAAACAAATTTTTTTTTTCATCTTTTCATCGTCGGAAATTTTTTAGTTTGCATTTCACGCTGGACAATAATTCGCCCCGGCCAGGAAGGCCATGCACGTTCGTGCGGTGAGCACACTTCCTGTCCTTCGTGAATGCGTATATGTGTTACGCGATTATTTGTCCCGAGAAAAATATCCCCCCCCCTCGGGAGATTACAATCTCCCATTGTTTCGTTACTCTCTTGGGACCTCGAGGCACGCGCACACATCTTCATGAGTTTTTTTTTTTTATCGGGTCATGCGAGGCTAATGATTGACTATGAGGAAATCATTAAAATTTTTCAAATTTTTTTAAACTCTGCGTGACACGATGGAAGAATCCACCCATTGACGAGTTAGTTTTGTTATAGATTCGAATTATTTTATAAATGCGAAATTGCTAATTACTCGAGCTTTATTGCCGGTGGATAAATCTCTACTCGTGATTTTTCAGTGTTTGATGGAGAAATTTAGTTTCATTTGACTATTGCCCCCCCGATCTTTCTAAAAATACAGCAGTGAATATTTTTTTTTCACGCAGCAGTCGAGTGAAATTAAAACGGCGCCGCTTACGCTTTCCGTCCCTGAAATGAGGAAATTACTCGTTTCGCCCCGAGAGAGGCCCCAATGAGACACTATTCACGCTCGCACGGTCACGTGGGCTTGATTCAATCCATATTCTTTTTTTTTTATTTCCACTGTTAACAATGTGCAACAGCCTCCCCTCGTCTATTTAACCCAATTAGATGAAATTAAGAGTGACGAAATAAAGAGAACACGTTGCCCTCATGCGACTGTGGATATGAAAATACAAAGAAAAAAAACGAAATAACTAACAGAAATTCGTGATAATTGTAGACAACTCATTCGCGCCTATGCACAACCATTGTAACGTGTGTTGGTGTGTTATTGTGTGCGAACGACTGGTTAAATTCAATTGAAAAAAGTACTTATAACCGACGAATGGAGGCATCGAGGCCGCGTGAGACAAGCCATCACTGCTCGTTTGTATTATCCACAACGCTTGCCTGTGAAACGCCCTGTGGATGACATCATTGCTAGGCGGTCGGGGGCATATTCCACATGCACACTCGTTTTGCAGGTAAAAAAAAACAGTCTGAAAAGTAGAAACTTCAAGCGTGAGGCGATATTTTTTCTCTCTTCTTCTTACAAAAAAAAAAATTTTTTCTTCAATCCCTGGGAGTTGAAGCGCTCGAGAATGAGAGAACGACTTGGTTCATGGCAAAACGTTGGAAAGAACCGTCGTGGAATAGAGAGGGACAGGGGGAGCCGAGGAAAAAAAATGAGGATGAGAAAGGGAAGCCAGGAGTGCGCTAGGGTACAAAGTAATGTAGTTGGAGTGGGTTAGCCTTGGGACGGAGAAAAAAGAAACTCGTGCATAACCAGCAAATCTCTCTCAATTTTTCCATCAATTCTTCCATGAAGAAAATGTCCAACAATTATTCACAATGTTGCCTGTATGAACAATTAATTCTCCTAGCACTGACAATGCAACAATGAATAAAAAAAAATTAGCAAACTCACGCGATTCTACGTAGCGACAACATGTTTACGTGTTGCTTTTTTTTCAATTTTTTTCTTTACAACGCGGGATGGGCTATTAAAAGGCAGTATAATAATATTGTAATTGGGAATTAGTCGAGCGAGCGCTTGCCGATTATGAAACACTCGTTTCTCAAGGTTTTTTAGACGCTTACTGTACAGGAAGATGCATAGTCTGCACTTCGTGTTGTATATTATCAGTCGCAGCAATGATAGCATTTGAGAAAAATGTAGACGATTCATTCGTATCTAGTCGGGTAGCAGGCGTATGCGACTTGGATGCCAATCGCACTCGATTATTTAACGTGATATTTTTTTTTTGCACACTAAGAGAAAATGTAGTTAAAGAGATGGATTATTTCGTGGTGGATACGCTCGGTGAAAATACTGTATATCTTGTCACTTCAAAGATGGTCAATTGAATGAATTATTTGGAATTTGAGAAAAATCGCGAAATTTCGGCGAATTTTTTTGGTTAATTATACGGACAGAAAAATTCAGTACTCACGTAAAATGTGCTTACCCCTGACTAAAAATTATCCAGACGTGTGCAAAATAAATTTATCTTGAAACATTACCTTTGCACAATAAATTTGTTGAAGGTCGTGAATTTGACTATGCGGTTGGGTAAGTTTTCTTGAACGTCAAAAATCCTATACGCTCACCACACGGACTTGTAATTTTCACTAAAAAAAATCCCTCCACGTATACTTTGGAATCTTCGAAGATTTTTATAGAAAACTCAGCGAAGAGTGAAAAACAGAAAACTGGTAAATGGGGAAAACCAAACAGTTTTACCTCGTCATTACAATTTTTAGGAGTTATTGAAATGTTTATAGATAGATAGTAAGCGATATTGTTGAGGAAGGGAAGAAAAAAATTGTTCTTAAGATAAAAGAGCATCTATCCAACAACACCAGTTCCATAGAAATTACGACATTTCTCTCATGTAATAAGAGTAAGGACTAGACCCGTGGGGAAGCATCGAAAAAGTTGAAAACGAGTTCTACAAGGTGGGGTCTCGCCGAGCCATAGGAATCCGTCCGTTCTTCAGCTACCTGCCAAGTTCCTGCCTACTTTGGATACAAATTCAAATGCGAGGGGAGAAATGGTGGCTTAGGGGAGATGCTGGGAACCCCCTTGGAAAAGTTTTATCTACCCGCCCCTCTCTTTTCCCTCAGCTTGAGGGAACAAAATGGCGGATGAAATTGCGTGCCTGCGGGGGTGCGTAGACCACGCCCTTGCCGAGGTTTAGGGCCCCTTTTTACGCATGGGAATCGTTCAAGGACATACCAAGGACGTGAACAAACCAACACGTGGAATGAAATTGTACGGATCAATCGTGCATCATTAAATTGCTTGCCGTATCATTAGTATTGATTATTCGTTTTTTTTCGTGTCGCTCAGAGAGGAATTTTGCAATAAAGTTGCACGATAGCTCCCAGCTCTCGTGTGTTATTTCTCTCTCTATTTGTCGTCGGTTTAGATTACTCAATATTTATTCGCCGTTCATTCTTAATGGCTTGGACAATCAGAGGCTTCAAGATTTTCTCAAGGTAAAAATCTTTTTGATATTTTATCGTTTGATGTGAATTTGTTCTTGTATTTTTTTTCTCTCTAAAGATTGTCATATTTGTACTTCTCATCGTTCAATGAAAACTGGAAATGAAACTGGGGCAATTTTTATTTACATATTCGCTGTGAATGGGAGTCTTTGATACAATTTCTTCCTTTCTTGTTGGACACTAACCGAGAATGGTAGATATGGTAGTTCAGGAAGAAGAGGGCCACCCCTCTTCAGGCATTTGCCAACAAACTGGTTATACGCATCGGGTTTTCATTGAGCTCCCCTCCAACCTCTTTTTGTGTGGCCTTTTTTTGCGCGATCTTTTATTTCTTTCTCCTCTTTCCTTTTTTGCTTCTCTGTTTCCTGGGCTATCACGTGCGAATCCCCTCTCCGGTTGACCTTGGAATATTCTCCGGGTGACCGTTTCCGCAATTGCAAGACGCGGGACTCCTCTACTCCCCCTCCCCCCCAGCCGATTCTCGCTCCCTTGTAAATTTTTTTGCCCCCCATCGAATGTGCCCAGCTCACGCAACTGAATGAAGAATTCGAATTATTGAAGAGGAAACATTTCATCTGTCCTCCTCGTATTGTTGGAAGATTGGATTCGATGGTTTCAATGATGCCTCGTAGATCGCGGAGTATTCCCGCAATGGGCGTATTTCAAAGTTATTATCGGATTGCGTGCATGCTATGTCAATTAATATGGAGCATCTCACACTAATGGACTCCGGGTTGCCGTTTAATTTTAGCCCGGATAACCAGCATTTCGTTCCATTTCCGTCTCTTCCATACCAACGACCCTTCGCCTTCCCTCCGACTCCAACGCCCCTAGCTCCAATTTCCCTTTCAACCCTCTTGCACCACCTCCACGTCAACACTCAAGCCTTTTTACACAGACTGATGGACCAACGCCAATCGATGGGATCTTAATTTTCATTCAAATGGTTGTATAATTATTTTTATTACTTGGGGATATGTTTTCGCTGCACACTGAAAGATTTTTATTAGTAAAAGTTACCGTTCCGTTTGATCGTCGCGTAGCACTTTTCACATTCGAGAAAAATTACCCAAGCTCATAGTAAAGGTGGCTATCTTCAACACAAATTATGCACATGTCCAGACAATTTTTAGTGAGAGGTAAATAAATTTAACTGAGAAGTTGGGGAATTTTTCACGGAAAACTATGTAACTTTAATTAAGCAGTCAATAGAAATTATACCTACATCTAGATAACTTTTAGTCAGTAATGAACAAATTCTACTGAATACTTCGGGATTATATATCGGAACAGTAATTTCTACTGAATTTTTCTCTCCTTGCAGTTTAATCAATACAAAACATGTCAGCCAGGCGCCTAATGAATTCCCCTGAAAACTCCACTCTTCTCAAATATCCAAAATGACCAAAAAATATTAAAACCACCCAAATGTTACATTAATTTGACACTCATTAAAAATTCATTTGCGTTTACCTAAAATTTCAACCAATTTAAACTGCTCTTTCTTATTTAATTTTCCATTCTCTTCTCACATGAAACATTTCTATATCCCAAAGTGCATTGTACTTAATTCGAGTTGACACACAAGGCCTCAACGACCACAAAAGCGAATTGCTGCCCTCAAATTAAGCAATTGGCCCAGATAAAAAAAACAATAAGACAACTGAATGCCCCCGAAAAAAAACACTGTGGCAACATGGCGAAGTAGTGGTGAAGGTTAAAAAATAGGCGGGAACTGGGCATTTCCGGCCCAGGCAGTTTGGCAGGCGCGCAGATTCTCCCTAATTCCCCTCACCGCCCCTTATTTTTCAGCCAGCCCACCTCCACCGAGCATGTGTACCAGTAGAGTCCCAGCACACACCGGTTCGCCTTGATCACATCGACCCATGCTTCTCTCTTACGTAAGCACAGCGACTTATCAGTGTGCGCCGACTGATGTGGAAAAAAGTCTCGAAGATGAATACAAAAAAGTACAGAAAAAAAGTGGAAAAAACGAGTAGGAAAAAGACGCGAAGAAGGAACTTGCGAGTTTTGTATTTGAAATGCCTCAAGTCCCTGGGAACTGGGGACCGTTGCATATCCCTCGATGACGTCACACTCTTTCATCCAAGAACCACGTGTTTATTCGAGTTGATTTTTTCACTCAACGATAAACACTTCTTCTCCTATTTTTTGTTTTCCTCTCTTTTTTTCTCTCTCGTTTTACGGTCCCTTCGAGATGAATAAAGAAAAAGTCGATGGGAAATAACTCTGAGAGTGTTTCTAACGTCGCACGTAGGTCCCCGCTGTTTCCAAGGCTCTTTCTCACCTACTCACGAATACAATTCCATTTCTCTTGCTCTCTCACTTGGTTTATAACAAAGAGACCTGAAACGGTCGCGCGTGTTGCCGGTACATTTCGTAACCGATTTGCTCGCCTCTCTTGCTCTCTCACTCACTCCCTTCGTTTTACCTTCTCTCATTCTCGGTCCCTTCACCGCAGTTTTCATAGCTGGATATACCGAATAAGGGGGGGAGAACAAGTGTAGAATTGAGGATGAGATATACGTGAGCGGGATTTATTTTCAATGGGGATAAGAAGGAGGGGGCACGGGGAAACTCGTGTTGGTGATTTGTCAAAAAAATAATTGGATGGATTTTCCTGTGTTTTTTTTTTAATTTATTTACGTTCCGACAATAGGGTCGTGATTCAAGTACCGTGAATGGGTCAGTTAGTACCAGCAGCAGCTCTGCGTATTTTTAATGAGAGTCCAATCATTATATTTTCGTTAGATGGGCATGATAAACGCCGAGTCTAACGTCACTTCTATCGATTACATCACGGCTTTTGGGCCCAGTGAGACGAAGGTATTTCTGACTCTTCTGTAATAATACTCGTCTCTCGCGCGGATTATAAAATCATATCCGCCATCCATTTCCTGGTGATATAACGTACTCATTTTATACCTTGATGATGTGATGAATAATTTTGGGACTCGATGATGGTTTTCGGGGCCACTAGTAAATACAATTTCTTGGTTCTAGGCCTGAAAATAGTATGGTTAAGGAAAGACATTTTCATTTGATATAAGCAAAAGTTTATTAACGATTGGGACGAGAAATAATGAATTCCTGTCAAGAATACATCCTGCAATGAACATCAAGAGAAAGATAAAAAGAATGATAAATAAACCGATAAAACCATTTTTATCGATAAACCGATAAACCATAAAATTATCAATCTGAAAAATTCCGTAGAAATTATGTTTCCGTAATATAATCGTGTAGTATTTTGGCCGCTCAGAGAAACTTACCGTGCCGCTTCAGAAAAATGTGTTGACCCCTCACTAAAAATTGTCTAGACGTAGGGATAATTTTTTTTTAAGACAGTAAATTGGACTGTGCAGTTGGGTAATTTTTCCCGAACGTAAACTACAGTAAATTAGGAACTCTTTCAAAGAGAGTTTTCGAGAAATATTGAGAAATAAGTGAGTAAAGGGTAAAATAAAAAATGTTAAATAACTGGGAGAAACAATTGAGAACACGGACCGCGTGAAGTGACAGATGATGAGCATTGCAATTTTGTATCAAGTTATTTATCGCAAGGGCTCTTTAATCCGGTATAAAGAGAAGCTTAAAAAATACAGACAATTTTTTCAAACAGCCTTTTTTCAATTGATGCCCTATGTACGGAGGATTGGAAGATTTCGAAGTTGAGCCTCCCTAACCGCCATGTTGACGTCGATTGGACGCCATTTGCCGTGGTAATTCCCCATTTTTTATTTTACCCTCTACTCTCTTATTTCTCAATATTTCTCAAAAAGGCTCTTTGAAAATGTTCCGAATTTTCTCTATTTTTTTTTCAAATATATATTTATAATTATCGGGAATTTATTCATTACAAAAAATGAGTTTCCAAATAGCCGCATTTGTAGATAAAAAATTCAAAACAAAAACAATCTAGATAACGTTCGGCTGGAGGTACACCGGGGCCTCAAACCAGAAATTCGATGATCTCTTTTATTCAACTGTCCATAAAGTTTCAATTTTTTTTCTAACGGCGTGAGGTAACATTTAATGTAATTGTGTTTGTGTGTATTGAGACCTTTTGGATGTATTGTCAACGGACTGATGCAGTGGTCCATAAATTCAAGGTATTAAATGGAGGGTGAGGGAATGCCCTGGGGGTCATATCCATAGCACGGTATATCGGTATCATCTATATCCGGTAACATGCACGAAAATTAATAGCTTGTTATCCACACGTTTTGATGCATGTGTGTATCATCTCGCTCCACAGTTTTACCTTGAAACTATCGATTTTGTTGGGATTGGGTGACACAGTATTATATTCCTATATCTACGAATATTTTTGTTAATTCAATTAATTAATTAAATCGGTTTGGGCGAGTTATTTCAATAAATGATTGAGTAGAGTTCGGGGCTGGGTAACTAATGTCAATGGAAAGTGCTAAATTTTGTCAAGTAAAATTGACTTGTTTGACTCCAGGCTGAGATTGGTGTCTGTAAATATTGTTATGCGGGGGGCTTGGAACGGGAGTGTAAACGATCCATGATCATACCGCTGGCTATTAAATTAATAATAATAATTGACTTGTTTGATGTTATCGCTACGCTGGAATTGAATTCTACTTTGTGAAATATATGACTTAAATATTTGGAATTAATTATGGAAGCATTCTTTCCTCAATCATATTTTGTTTATACAATTTCAGCTAATTTCAGTCTTCTGTCAAAAGAAAGGAAATTTAATTTTGTTAGTTTACTGCTGAGATACTCTTCAAAAACCAACTGTTATGGGAAATTGCAATTTTTTCTATTACTTTATTCCTCAATTCCTGTGCTTTTCGGTGAAATTCATTTTTCAAATGTGTGGGAGTGCAAGTGCCAGTCACCATCATTATCTCAGTAAATCGTAAATTCTGAATTCAAAAAGTCTCCCAATGTCCCAAAAATCAAAATATGGATTAAAAGTGTTTCTCAATTTCTCTTTTTGCAAAAAAAAAAACCCTAATAAAAATTACTGTGACTTCCTTCGACTGTAAAACATCATCCAAATACTAATTCACTGTGAATGTTTCTTCATTAAACATATTCAGCGGAAATAGATGTTTTATAATTTATCCTGGTGATAATGAACCCAGAAATGAGTCTTCTGTCTCATTTTTATCCATAACAAATTTTCATGGAAATATAGGTGCCGCCAATTCCGGATTCTTTCAATAAATTGATTACATAGTTAATAAATATCTTTCGATCTATCATTCCGCAGTCAAAGTTGTATTCTTGGTGAACTAAATTCCCGAAATAGTTGAAAGAGCAGATCCGTATTTCCATCACGACCTCTTGAATAAATCATGAAATCCAACCTCAGACATTAGACATCTCAATGTCATCAAGTTCCATCAATATCAGATTTTTAAAATATATCTCGAAATGTAAGGGAGAGGCTCACATTTTCATGACTATCTCTTTTGCAGTTCTCATTTTTCTCCATAAAAATTTTCTTATCTTCCCCCGACTGTGGGAAAAATTGATAGTAAACCAATACTGACACATCTCGTTTTAACACTGCGCTATCAAAATTGTATTTTCCTCGAATTCGGTTCCCCCATATTTTTCGAACCGCAAATGCCTATTTCGATCATGTCCTGAATAAATGATGAATCATAAATCAAGTAAAATTCACGATCTTTAACAACAATTATGCACAAGTGTGGACTATTTTTAGTGAGGAGTCAATTAATTTCACTGACCGATTGGATAATTTTCATCGCACTCCTCGAGAACTTTTAGTAAGCAGTCGACAAATTCAAATGAAGCGGTACTGTAATTTTTCCCAAGTGAATTTGCAGCTGAATTTGTCTCTCCGTGCAGTTCAACACACGTGGAACTCCAATTTTCAGCTTGCAAGATTGGCAGCCCTCGGCTTCTTGAATGGCACCAATTGCCGTTTCAATACCATAAAACACTATGAAAACACAGGTGACTGAATTCACATGTTTATAAAATCTCTATAGACACGTTCTAGACATGTTTAAAGCAGTAGTTGTATGTGTGTCAGTTCGCCGATGCGTAGCTGAATATATTCCCTTCCATCTAGAACTCACGAGTAACACGCACGATAAATAGCCCGGGAAGCCACTTGGTGTACGTGGGTTGTTAATCATGCGTTTGTGTCGCAGGGTTGCTTGTATGCATAATGATGTATACAAGGCAGGAAGTGTATGTATGAAACGAGTCATGTGGACCCCCCTCACTCACGAATCTTCAATGTCTCAATAGAGGATGATGAGAACGTTAAATTGGAACGTATTAAATTTGTACTTCATTCTCTCTCCCTTCTGTCTCTTACTCGGCATTTCTCTCTCTCCCATTGTTTCGCTCTCTTATCCTCTCCCTTGGATTTCTTTCCCGTATTTTTCTTCTTGCTTGGAAATTCGTGCCAGGAATCTTTGTCTTTTTTATTTCCACTCCACTGTTAGACATTGCAGTTAGTTTTCGGTGTATGTGTACCAGAATTATTTGCATGTGTATGGCATTACTTTGGTGGGTACTGATCTAATGTGTATGCATAAGGCAGACGAATTTAAATATGCATGTGATGTGCATACACCATATGCATATCACCGTACGGTTTTGCGGTGCAAACTCAAATGCCTGCCCTTTTCTCTTCGCTTTTTTTTTTCTTTTCGATGACACCTGGCGACTTTTGGATTCGATTCAAGGATTTTAAAATACATTTTAGCATGGCATGAGGAAAAAACAGCACTCTGAGAAATATTAGTTCTGGATTTTTGAACAATGACTCCTGAAATTCCTATACGGAGAGAAAAAATCCGCAGAAATTCATATTCCGTTATATAATCGTGTGGTATTCAGTTTGTGGTATTTGTTTGTTGACTAAAATGACTGTTGGGTTTTATCGAGGGGTACGATAAATAATCATTCAACCGGTCAGACAAATTTTTTAACTCCTACAAGTTTTTTTTACAAGTTTTCTAGACGTATGTATAATTTTTTTTTTACTGTTTAATTAAAGTTATCTAGTTTTCTGTGACAAATTTCCCTACTTTTCAGTCAAACTTGCTTACCCGTCACTAAAATTGTGGCCATCATTTTTGGTAAAGATAGTGAAGTTTATAATGTGGTTGGGTAATTTTTCCGAATGTCAGAAATGCGATTACCAAACGGAACGGTAATTTTTCCTGAAATATTTCTGGTCGTGCAACAACGGAAAATTCATTTGGAGTTCTTGCAGGTGAAATTGAATTTGTAAAAGAAATTCAATTCTGTGTGGAAACACAAAATTTATGGCTTTGATTTCACACATTTTTCCATTTAAGATTAGTCAAACTACATTTTAGAATATATTGATATTTTTTAAATTTCATAAATGGATGTATTATTATTTTTTTGTATAGAAAGAAGTGATTTGAAAAAACGGCTATCATTGTCAATTAGTTATCAAAAAGCAAGACAGTGTTTTTCAGTTAATGAGAATTCTATTTTTACTTACAAAAATATACCAATTTAGGGGGCTTCACCGTCAGCTCCCACGCACTCGCTCGCGCGGCTGATTAGATTTTTTTATAGGTCATTGTATTGTAGAAAAAAACTATGGAGAATAATTTAATTTTCTTTCATTTTAATTTATCCCTATAAATGTTTGTTCATAGCATATTCCGAAATTCGAGGTACATCAGTACCCCAATTCCATTCTAAGATCTTCTTGAGAATCTTCTGATGAACCCCATACCATTATCATAGAAATCCAGAGTACTTTTATTTTTATGTTTTTGGCTCTTATTTAAAAATTGCTAGTTTTTATTTAAACATTTACGTCTTCATTTGGACCATTCTCAGTTTTGATGTCACCTTTCTGATTCTCCCACTGAATATTTTTGAGTGATATTCGTAATTCATAATTACTTCACGATTCATGTTTATATTATATAGAGCTCATTAATTTCCTTCGTAAAATGCAAAGTGAAACCCCGATATTCAAACATTTCTTTAGCTCAATAAGAAAAGCGGAGCATAAAATTACGATTAGAAAATATTACTATAGTTTCCCTGTAAACCTACTTCAAATCGAATTTAAATTTCCAATATCGAAGGAAAATTGTAAACAGTACTACTGTTTATCGCTTCTGTCTGACGAGGCTTCCGACACGATAGAAAAAAATTGAAATAAATTCCAGTTAATTATCTGTCCATGGAGTGAAATCATTGACGAAAATTATCAAATGGAAATTAGCTGTCCAGCTATATTGATGATTGTATCATTTTTATTCAAGTATAAAACTTGTTATTCAACGTCGTAACTCTGGCGGTGGCTCGTTAAATTAAAACGGTAATTTACTAAAATTGATTTTCAAGCTTTCTAATGGATGCACTGGGGGGTCTTAGACATCTCGAGAATGCAATTGAACGTGCCGATGTGTGGAAAGCGATAACCCAGTGTACAGCAAATGGGCCCTCCCCTGTTCTGTTCTGTGCTGCACACATCTCCCTCTCCCTCATTCTTCCACAGTTACAAAATGACTGTGTCGCAAGTTAGTGGGCGGTTTGAAGAAAACCGTTAGACATTACATTTCTCCATGGTCGATCACGTACGAGGTAGAACTTGTTACGACGAATAAGGTGTACAAATAATCTCCAAACAAAATGACTTTGAAAAAATAATAATAATTTTGTAAACGCAACTGCTACCATTTAGCCACGTTGCCTACTTTGCCAGCTATTTCTTTTAGTTTCCTTCGATTGATGTGGGAATATGTCGGGTGTCGTGTAAAATCCATGTTTAACCTAGGAAAATAATCATTAATGTTGGGAAAATTGTTATTTTTAACCGGCACTTGGGAATGCGACATCAGGCTGAAATAGCGTCTCGTGTTTTTGAAATTTGCATTCAAACATTTCGAATTTTGTCCAGTTATTTCATCGGTTTTATTTTCAGCATGTTAGCTATTGTCTTGGTAGCTATTTTTTATGATCGAGGAAAATTGAAATTTTTTCCGCTGATACCAGAAGATTAACTTCTTTGGTGTTGAAAAAAAATCGGAATAGACGGGTAGAAATTACAAGCAACAATTTTTTTGTATGCACTGCCGAAATTTTGTTCAACCGATAATTCATCGACTAGATAGATCGAACAATAGTAATGAAAATAGAAAATTGGGGTATATTTTTACAAAGAAAAACCATATTCTCATTTCAATGATAAAAAATCGTAGTTTGTTTTAATAATGAATTGTGAATGATCGCCAGTTGTTCATGTCAAGTTCTGTTATTTATTTATATATAATACTTATAATTTGAATCATCCTCAATTGAGGGATGTACGAAGTGGAAAATTACAAATCAAAGACAGAGCTTGGTCAACCAAAATGTCAATTTCTGCCAAACTAGAAAAAATAGACGCCCGCAGTTGTGTTATAAATTTTCTGTTCAACTTCGATTGTTGCGGAGAGAACGCAAACTTATCGAGAATCAAAATACCCTGGCTTCAATCTCCAAAGAAAATTGTTAGAATTCTCAAAAACGTCATTTTTTGGTATAAAATTAACTGCAAATGCAGGGCGACAAAAATTTAGTCGAAATAACCGCTCGGTTGTATAATGGTGTAGTATTTTGGCCGCTCAAGGAAAATTACCGTACCCGTTCCGTAAAATTTGTTGACTGCTTACTAAAAGTTATCGAGGGGTACGATAAAAATTATCCAACCGGTGAATAAAATTCGTTGACTCCTTAATTAAAGTTTTCTGTATGTATATGTAATTTTTATTGACTACTCAATTAAAGTTATCTAGTTTTTCGTGAGAAATTCCCCAACTGGTCAGTTCAATTTGTTCAGCCCTCACTATAAATTGTCTAGACGTGCGCATAATTTTTTATAAAGATAATGAATTAAAAAAATAATTCTGATCAAGATAATAAATTAAAACAGTAATTTTGATAAAGATAATAAATTTAAAAAATTCTCTCCGTGTAACACAGCCGAAATAGAATCCCCCATTTTCGGAATTTTCGTTGAAACACTCTGACCTTTTTACTTTTTAGGACAATTGGCTCTACTCGTATGATTACCCGTGAAGAAGCGTCTCCAAGGCAACACCCAAGTATGTCTCACACACGTCCAACTATAAATATAACAAGGAGTGAGACACTCGTAACCTTTGAACACTCGGGCGACTAGCACTCTCACGTATAACGTAGCCGTGCATGTCATTTCTGTTCCAGAGGAAAAAAACCATGGTATAGTTAACAATGGGACTTGTGGGTGTTTTTTTTAACTGGTGTCTCTCTTTGTCTCCGGTAGAGTCGAGTGGAGAATCTATTTAATAGCCTCTCTCACTCGCTCTCGTTGTCGCCAGTCGTTGTTTGGTACATTTTATGTGCTTCTGGGCGCATCTACGTATTATACACAGTGGAATTGTGTATAAGAGTGTGCCTGGCCTACATTCCAACCGGCGATGCTACGATGTGGGTCGCGGAGTTCCCTCGTTCTACTTTTAACGTGGTTTACTGCCGCACTGAGGTTGTCGACTAGTGTTTTTCATGATTCTGGGGAATTCGTGATTACTTTTTTATTTAAATGATTGGAGGTTAGAGCAGGGGGAGGAGAGAATTAATTGGTTAACAGGTTTATTTCATCAATTTGTTGGTCTATACCAGAGGAAAACCGCAGTGTTTCCAGGAGCCGATCATCATTTTACAGTGCAAATGCGTTTTTTTAGGAATATTGGTCGGTCGGTGGATATAAACACACAAAAATCTATGCATAAATCACGTTTTTGAAATCTTGAATTATGAATTCGAAATCAAAATTGTGAAATCTCGCTTGCCTGCACGGAGAGACTTTTTTTAGTAAAAATTACCGTTTTGTTTAATAGTCGTGTGGCGTTTTCGACGAGCGGAAAAATTACCCAATCGAATAGTAAAATTCCCTGCTTCCAACAAAAAGTGTGCACACGTCCTGACAATTTTTAGTTGGGGGTAGACAAATTTTACTGACCGGATACGGTAATTTTCCCCGAGCGGTCAACAAAAACACGATACTACACGATTAGATAACAGAACGGTAATTTCGGCCGAATTTTTCTCTCCGAATGGGCCTCATTTTCGAATTCAATACAAAACCCAAGTATTATATGGTAATTACGTCTGTACATTTTCGGGACTTTCTCCATTTCAAATGACTCCAAGTTATCTACACTGAGAAAATATACTATTTTTGTCAAATATTCATTTACTTAAGAGTATTATTTGATTTTTCGCCGTCGAATTTCCTCGGAGGAATTATTTGCCAGTAATCCTGATCCTGTATCAATGATGCCAATGATTTTGCTGTAGAGGATTATTATTTTGCATGTGACGTTCGATAAACTCCTCTTAATAATTATTATTTTCTTCTAAATTACGGATATTCGTTCTTCCCTGATTTTTAAAATTTTAGTAATCATTGAGAAGATTCATTGAAACTCGTGACAAATGTAATTATCCTCTAGAATAATATGTTTGTCATAATTAGGACCTACCCAGGATTATCTGAAAAATGTTCGTGTGGAGACATTTAAAAAATAAATACTTCTCGCAGATAAATAAATATTAAATAAAAACAATTTTTTCCTTTCAGTGTACGGCTTCTGTTTATTTATTTTTCTTTAAAACATTAGGAGACTAACGTTACAAATCGAGACAGAAACTTCTCTGGAAAATGATAAATCTTTCCGCTCCTGAAGGCTTCAAATCACTTGAACCTCACAATTTGAGACATTTTTTTAAAGTGAAAATGTGAGAAGAAATAATTAAAAATTTAAGAACATGCAAATGCTCAGTTAATAATCAATTTACTTATCACGATTTATAAAAATATTTTTTTAGGACAATTTATTGTTCATCAATTTCTTCTGAATTTGTAGAACTAAAGGCACTGTAAAATGGCTCAAATGAAAGCTCTGCCATTCAATTACAAACATTGCTGATTTCGAAAATTACGATCTGCGGATTATTTTCCCCATTTCAAGAAATGTGACTATTTATCATGATACGCCATAGACGATGTCCTAACAGCTCTAAATAGACAATCAGCCCGAAATCTTCCAAGTTGAACCCACTAAATCTTCTAAATATATAAACAAATGTGGAAAAGTGCTTAAGAACGTGGATTTTTTAATGCGAAAAAAGCGGCGAAACCCCTGGCATATCAAATTACTATTTGATCTTACCAAATTTCCTGAAACAAAAAATCCACTAAAGATCTTCTTCATCAGTTCATCAAGCGCAAGGATCGCATGTACCAAGCCAACGGCCAGAATTCACTTATTGCCAACAATTAAAACATAATTTCATCTCTAACATGAGTGAAAAAAAATCCCAAAGATGATTGTCCGTGGTCCCTAGAACTTATTATTTAGTTTCACGAAACGAGTCGAGGAGTAGGGAGCGTCTTTGAGCTTTCTAATAAGGGGGCCTGTGGCGCTATAAACTTGAAACGACGGACGTGTAGCACTGCGGTATGAAATGTGACGGGACGTCCCACGTGCACTGGCCTCCTATACATTTATAAAAACCCCACCTTATTCCCTTCTCATTTTCAGGCAAAAACTCCTTTGCAACGCCGCACGTTCAGTGTGTCGTTGCGTAACCGTAAAAAAAAGGGGGATTTCAGCCTTGAAGCAGACATCGTTACCAACTCTCAGGCACTTGAGTGAGACTCAGCTATTCTTCTGACATATCAACTCATCTCCAACGTAACCCGTTCACTTGACACGATTTTTTTTACTATTATGTTATTCCTGCGGGGGCGGGGGGGGGGGGGTTCAGGGGGGGGGGGGGGGAAATGGGTTCTGGCGGGGGGGGGGTGTGGTTCATAGATGCGTAGTGAGAAATTGCTTCATTCGTGGGGAGATCTAGTTAGGACGGTTTATGAGATACGGTATGAAAATTTTATTCTTGAGACTTTTACGACTGAAAATGTTCATATCTCTGGAGTTCAGCCAGAGTAATTGAAGTTAATATAACTGAAATCAACAGATTTGATGATGAATTGGAATGATGATTTGATCATTTGTGATGGTAGAATATTTTTCAAATCCTTAATCATACACAGAGAGAAATAATCAATAAAAATTACGGAACAATTCACGTAATCTGCTGGTGTGAATGTTTTTCAGGAAATTTCTAGGGGAATTGAAGAGAATAAAGCTTTAACGTTCTGGAAATTTGTCAGTCTGTTACCGAAAAAAATACTAAAGGGCCACGTAATTTTTTTAGAAGGCGTAAAATCGAACAGAAACTTCAAGAATCATTATACCCTAGAACAAAAAAATTCTGGAATGTCTAAGAATTTTGACGGAACGTTCCTGAAAAATTGGAGAACATGTTGGTAAAGGTCCTCCTCACTGGGACTCATGGCTAGCAATGAGGCCTCGTATGGATGGGTATTTTTTACGAAATTGATCGTAGAATTGACGTGAGGATTGACTCTTCTTATAGAATTTTATTTCACTCCGAGATTACGTGTCTTGGTGCTGGTGATTTTGAGCGATTTGTGCAATTGTTTTTATGTGATTCGACCCGAAAAATTTCGATTCTTTTGCTTAAATTGTATTCGGGTCTAAAGACATAAAGTACCATTCGCCCCTCAGCTTGAAAGTATGTTTTGACCCCTACGATTGTAAAAAATCGCATTCTCCAACACTTTTCATACCTAGGACCAAAATGACCATTTCAGGGAACAAAAAGCGAGGGGTTATTCACTGGTAAAATTACGGATTTACTCTGAATTGAAATCAGATCTGGAGTATTGTTATTCCGCCGATTGCATGTTCCAATTGAAATCACTTGTAATCATCAAATTGGGGAAATGAAAAATTTTGTTTTGACCTAGATAGCGCAAAAAAGTTTCAACAACAAAGTTAGTTCAGCACCTAGTACAACCAGCAACACCAGTATCAGTTGATATTCATTCGTAGAAATCGATGCAGAATATGACAATCATGACAAAGGGTAATCCCATTCAGGCAGTACACACAGAGAGAATGATATCTAACAGGAAGAATATAAAAGAGGGGAGCAGATCACGGTCGAGCCATCGTACGATATCGTTTTTATGCATATATGCTCGATATTGCGGTCGTAGCGTTATTCTCCCTGTTTTTACACTCTTGAAATATGTTTCGCGCGGAAATTTGTATCGTGACAACAACGAAGCGCCTATGCTCTACGATTTTATGGTTTTATGCAAGGTTCATGGAGAGAAATGTTCACGAAAAATTACGGAAACGTTAAGTCAATTCTCAGATCTGTCAACGGAAAAAAAAGCGGAACAGATATGTAATTTTTTTCTAAGTTGTAAAATTTAAGAGAAATGTTACGACTTATTATAGTTCAAAAGCATAAAAATTCATGAAAGTTCAGGAATTTTCATGGAACGGACGGGTCATTTGTACGAAATGTTTCGTGAATTGTCATTGATGGGATGGCCTGTCCCTACTCTCACCCATTTGTGGATCCTCGTGCATTTGGTACTCTTTTGATTTGATGTACTTAAAATGTACTTTTCCACACATTACGATGAAAAAAAAGCAAGCGATATAATAATTACACAAGTCAAAAACTGTTTCTCACGAGTATATAATATATGAAAACGGGAGAAAGGGAAGTTTTATACACATGAAGTGTGTCCAAACAATTACTTTTCATCACTAGGGCCGCGAAACGGTTTTAATGCCCAGTGACAACAAAATTTATGAGTGAAATTTTCAGCACATTTTGATGAAAAATTTTGTTCGTAACACGTGCAAAAGATGTTTTTTGTTGCTCATAAAATTATATCACTCGTCAAAAAACGCTTTTTCCGTACTAGCCTTTCGCTCGCCTACGGCTCGGCTCACCCAGCTCCACGCGACTAAAAAACCCCATAACGACAGGCCGGAAATATACTATTTTGTCACTGCTGCTACATTCAGCTCGTGCCGAAAAGTGCCTTTTCGATCACTTGTGATCGA
>JAPYZN010000726.1:0-42482 GCA_030522865.1 Psyttalia lounsburyi
TCGAAAAATATTTTGAACGAAAAATCAATTTTTTTAAAGGGACGTTTATTTACTTGATCTCTAGGGTTGAATCAAGAAATTTTGAGGGCCATCTTACAGGACTAGTTATAGATCAATTTTGCCCAGGAAAAGAATTGAATTTTTCCTGAATTTCCTCCCGATTTACCAGAAGATGAAAATAGGTCTGATAAGGGTAGATTTGAGGAAACGAATTTTTGGCTATTTTATGACTTGAACGTGCGTAAATAAACATGGCGAGGATTAAACAAATTGTAGTGAAGCTGGGAAAATGACATTCATAATTTCTCCGTGGGTTTTCCCCATGGAGAAATCACAACGGTAGTTAAAGTTATAAATTAACATTCGCGATCGAACAGTGTGCGTGAGGTTCTCAGGTGTGAGTCTGTGATTGCCATATATTACGCGTCTCCGTGTGCATATAGCGAGGCAACAAAATGACATTTGAGTTCAATCATCAATTTATCTTCATATCCTATCAATAAGCGGGAAGTAATGACAGAACAGACTAGGGTCAAAATTTATATAATCGTTTCATCACAATGTGTCGGAAAGTGGACATTGACACACGAAGTGTGCAAAATTTTTTGGCTTGTAGGATTATATGACTCGTTTTTCGCGCCTGACATAACCTCATTCGCAAAAAGAAAACACTTTCTTGCACTTGTGACGAAATATACTATTAAATGATTTCATCAATCATTCCTCTCAGATGGGAATCGGATTGAATTAAAAATACAGATCATTTCTTCCGACTGAAATGAACAAAATTTATATTTAACTAACATAATTGACTAACTAATCAACTAATACAATTTTCAGTTATGCCTTTGTTCCTTGAGATATTTTTCATAATTATTATCTGATTTGCGATGTTCAATGATTGTGCGTGACATTAATAAAATCACCCGCGCATGTTTCGAGCTAATGATGCAACTTCACTCGAAAGAATAGAGGACCAAATTTATTCTTATATAATAATAATAATAACGTCACTTCGGTTTGAAAATAATCATAGAAAACACATAAATTTTTCGGTGAAATTGGGTTTCATTACAAACAAACAGTAGGTTCAATATTTACACGCAGATGTCAGTTATTTACGAACAGTTCACACTATCTGATCGATATCCTGGAAAATTGTCAAAACGCGAATCAATGGACTCGGATAAGCGCAATGAATTTAAGTGGTTGAAGTTGTCGGTTGACGTCTCACCAAGGAACTGTCACTACATTTCTCTCTCATCCCTTTCCGATATTTCGGAAGGCATGTCCTTGTAATGTTTCAGAATTCTAGGGAATGGAAAATGGCAACTGCTCATTTCGAATTGGTGAGAAAGTTGGATAAAAAATATATGCATGTTTGTAGAGAGTAAGACGCCCTCGGCCTCCTCAGGTAACATGAGACAATTACGGGCTATAAACTGACCCTGTGAAATACTGATGAAATTTGAGCACGGCTTGCAAGAAATTAAGTTATAAAAGGCGTTAAAGATAGAAAGACATTTTTTTTTATTGGAAAACTATGGACGAAAGGAAAGTTATGGGACTGCAAGTGTTGGAAATATTTTGAAGAGGTAGAAGGTTTATAGCTGAGGATACCCTCGGGGACTTCCCCAAGCAGATATTAAAAAAAATGTTCTTCGTTTATCCGCTCCTCCAAGTCCCAGTCATTTTAAAAATAAATGCAATTAATTCATTGTCCTTTTTAGATAGAAGGACGAAACAATGGTTGTTAAGTTGTTACAGAATCTAGGGTCGAGCCTAGTGTGCGGAAGGTTGTACATTCCGAAATATAATATAATATAATAGTATATTATGTGACCAGTGCGTTTTGAATTTTTTTGTGCGTGGGAGAATTGCAGCGCGAGCCGAAGACGAGCAAGGAAATCCAAAACCCACGAATTACAGACAGAATTTTATGTCACAGGGCCCGAGTTCCGCGATTTAACCACGTGAGGCGAGCTTAGAAGCAAAATAAAAAACAATCTATTCGTAGAATGAACTATTCGAGGCGATACATGTCAGAGTTCCGTCATATGTCGCTTGCATAATATGTATACTCTACCGGAGACATCGGAAACATCCTAGAACTTACTCTGTACAACTCGATAATACCGTTATCGCCTCAACATGGCACACTGACTCTCGACTTTAGTTCAACTTATGTAAGCCGATACATCATTCAAGATCGGTGAGTTATGACTCCCAGAGACATAATAAATTTAGGAAGATAATAATAATAAGACAGGCAAATTCACTTGATTCCCCCTCAACTACTCAGAAATCCGATATTACATGAACTATGTAGTGGATTGATACGATCTGAAGAGGTCTCAAGGTGGTAGACCCGACGAGTCCACAAACTTGTAGCCATTTACCTAGTATTTTCCATAAATACTATCTTCTGGATAATGACGTTCAAGACACTTCTAATATAATCCGCCTTTGCCCCGAGGTAATGAGCACTTCTGCGAAATCGTCTACCATACTAACTACACGTTATAGAACATTTCAATGTTCAACTCAATATAGTGCGGTATGGACCACATCGATAATATGAATTATTTTGTATTCTGAAAATTATAAATATCCTATTAATCCATGAATACTATGTAACGGAAAATGAAAGTCTGTGAATCTCCTGAGATTATGAAAAATCCATCCAAGAGATATGCCTAGTGGTGGGAATATGTTTATATGGTATGGCACGCAAGAAAAATCTACCGAATTTGACTAATACAAAAATTATGAATATCCTAGTTATTCAATAGATTACTATGTAATGAGAAACGAGTTTCAGAAAATTTCTACGAAAATCCACTTATTGATCACGAAAGATCGTGAAAGCTTTTGTAAAATGTATTTCATAGATGCGGGACACTCGATATTGAGCTGAGAAAGTGGAAATTAGGTAGAAAAATGAACAATAGTGTATTATAATATGATGGACATGAAAAATATCAAACATCTTATAGCATACACTGAAATGCCATATTATGTTAAATTTTGAAAATTGGAAATATCATATTAATTTATAAATGCCGGCTAATGGGAAATGAGGTTCAAAACATTTTCAACCTAATTCATCTATTCCTCGAAATCGTGAAAGTTCTCGCAAATTTTATGCACTTGATATTTCACACAAAATTGTAATATTCAAGTCAATGAAGCACGTAAATAGTTCAGCACAATAAATTATCTTTTTTAGGGTATGGAAAATGTGGCGAATGAAAAACATGATTCTATGGGTAGGTGATGAAATGGAAAATTATTTTTTATTGTAAAAGTGATGAATATTCTGTTGAATAAAAAATAACTGGCATTTTTCCATATCACCGGGAGATTTACTGCAGGTGTCCGGCATGCATATATTTCAAGAGCTCAAACGAAAATACTGGGAAACAACATACCGGCTGCATTCCAAAGCTTTAGTTCAGATGATGGACAATCACTAAAGGGATTGATTTACTCTTGTTCGTTGTAAACCACGCACTCTGGTTCGGATTTCTAGGCTAATAATTTATGGAGGTGAGAATGCCTCTAATTAACGTAGAGGAAATCGTACATCTGACGGAATTCTCTGTTCGCATATTTTTTTACAATATTTCTCCGGGGATTGGTGATAAATAATGCGTAAGGTTACTTTTGTTAGAAATTTAGTTTTAATTTCATTTTAAAATCTTTGTTTAAAGAACTGTTCCGTGCCCTTTTTGAGACTGCATATTAAATTTTAAGATAATGAATTGAATGTCAATAACCTGACATAATATTTGAATCGACTTCTATCTATACCGTTTTATCGACTAACTCAATAATTCCGAAATCTCAAATTAGTTAAACGGACTCATAAGCAAATTGTTGAAATTATCAAATAATCAGTTCAGTTAATATTGTTCTGTACACATTGATGAGTAATTATAATATTAGATAACTAATAATTGTAATGAATAACTAATCTACAATTTAATGGCTTCAAAATGAGAAACTCCATTAACAGGACAGCCCGAAAATGAAGCATATTGATGCGCAAATAATGGTAATAATTGAACTAATTTCTAAAAATGTTGGGAAAATAATAATTTTTTCCGATCTTTGCTTGCCTTTGTGACAAAGTCACACAACAAATTTGAGCATTGAAAAAAGAACTCTTCATTTTTCAATGGTCAAATTCGTTGACACTTGGACAATTGATTTTCAATAAATTACGAGCAATTAAAAACTCTTACAGGCGCAAAATTTGATTCTGTGATAACGCTCGACAAAATGGAACCACGATTGATTTGATTTTTTTGTTTCATACATAGGCTTTGTTCGTTTATGAAAAGACTCGATTACGATCGATTGAACATGATAACATGCACCCTAAAGACTACAACGCTAAGCAATTTTGAAGCAATCGCGTGGTATCGGAGTCGTGAATCTAAACTAATCAAGGCTAAACAGTGTAACCTTGACTTTTGATAATCATTTAAAAATTCACTGAGATCAGTAATTGGGAACACGTTTTCAGGGTGTTAAACTTTTTTTAGAAGAGGTAGGGATACAGTTTCATTCGAATATTTCTAGTTTTACTGACCTTGACGTTGCCGTATTTCCATGTAAAAAGGATGACGGCTGGTAAACAGGCAATAACACAACATTCCAGTATGAGAATAGCAGTTCGCATGAGCCAATTTAGGGATACGACACAGGGTGAGTCATCCTCACACGATTCGCAACCCTCAGCACAGGGTAGGCACTCGAATATGCCATCTAGAGAATATTGGCTGTCGTCGCCCTGAAACAATTGCCAATTGAACTATAAAGTTTCATGTCTGTGAAATAATCAGAATAATGAATTGTCACAATGTTCAGAATAAATTTTATCGAGTTGAATTACCCAGTTTGACAAACTTTCGACTCTCCTTAGCCCCAAAACGAAATGATTTGCATTGCAAAGTTTTTATTGAACTCATTCTAAATTTGTTCACAAAATTTCTCTAGGTGTTCCGAGAAAGTAAGTGTCAAAATGTATAAAAACAGCTGAAGGCATTAAATTTCAAATCAGATAAAAAACGGGTACTTATTGCACAGAGATAACAGTTAAAAACGTAAAGCAATATCGAAATGTATGAATAGAGAAGATTTGTTTTTGTTTCTGACGTCCCGATAATGTGTTATATATTTCATTACTTGGTATGAAAAGTTAAATTTAATAATAAAAAAATCATCTACAGAAGATCTAAAGGCTCCTCTATGCACAAATAGTTCGTAGTTGGAATAGTGGATAAAATATTGATTTAAAATGTGCTTTTTCTAAATACAAAATTTCAATTTTTTTTCCGGTGGCTCCGCTGCCCCCTCAAGATTTCCGAAACATAAGGCGATTTAGTTTGAGAGTTGTAAAACTTCCATGGAAAATGATTTGGAATAAAAAATTACTCCGAAAATTGTTTGAACCAAATGATGAAAGGATCAAGGGATGTTGGAAAAATGATATAACGACGTTGATTAAATTGTCATAGTGCGACGCTAGCTAAATTATTGTCTTGTCAAATTTGGATAATCCAGCCCACGATTGTGGATTGATAATTTATTCCATGGGCTTATTTATTTATATTCGTTCGTCAATGTGTTTAGATTGTGAATTACTTACTTTGCCCATCAATATAATCATGAATAGTAATAATTTGAGCAGGGGTAGATTATCGTCAAGGGCCTGATGAAGCTAAAATAATTTAGCGCAACGTCGCACTATGGCAATTTAATCAACGTCGTTATTATTTCTTCAACATCCCTTGATCCTTTCATCATTCATTAACACTATGGAGATGAAAACATATTATTTGGAAATTGGAAGAAGATTTGTATTGTTAATTCACTCATGGGATTCGGTTAGCATATACCAAACGTGTAGGCCATCTTTACAAAAGCCAGAAAAACCATGTCATAATTTTTTACGCCTTTTCCCTTGCACTTAGATAAAGATTATTTTTTCTTAAATTTTTTTCCCTTATTTTGAGGCGAACAATCACCCAGAATTCTCACATTAAATACCACAGTTTATGAACAATTTAATGGTGAATTGAAACGGAATCCACAATTTTAAACATTTAAATGAAGTTATTGATTACTTTCAAGAAATGTCGAATATGCATTGGTACTTTTTCTGGAAATTAGGGTAAAAAAGACCAAATGGGTTGCACTATACGATTACTCGATTATTTCTAAACCAAAATAGCGATGAAAAAAATACAAACTTAGCATGAAGGTTCATATATGATTGAAATGTGTTGTTTGCCTGACTATGGACAATTCGCCGAGGATAATATAATCAAAAACATATAATGAGACTACATCAAAGTGAATAAGCTCCACGATTGTGGACAATATTAAATGAAACATGGGTTACCGCAATAATTATTCCCAACCACGGTTGCTGTCATTTGGGATTCATAAATTAGCAACTTTCACGGGATATATCTACAGTGTACGTTCATACCGTATGTAACGCTAGGTGCGCGTCACGTACGATCATTTAACATTCTATCATGGTCGGGTCCACAGTATCAAGTGTTGTTTCAGCCTTGTGACAACTGGAAAATCATTCCACAGTGGACTCCATTTACGCCAGGTTTCAGCGTAATGAATGTTAGTGCGGCTGAACCAGCCACGACATTTATATATAAATGCACAAACTTCTGACTCCTGCTAATTACACGGATGGTATAATGTGGAACATCAGCCAGTTGGTAAAATGCACTGAGATATCCTGTTGAAGGATGTGGCGACGATTTTAGTTGCCTCTAATTGGAATACATTTCAAATTCCCAGTTGTAGGAAAAATATTTTCCGTACCTCTCTTCACTTTTCCTTGCCCGGGGACTTGTACGAGCTCTTACCAGAACTCGAAAAAGTGAAAATCACTACGGAAAAATGTCGTTCCTGGTCTATCGTTATGGGTTTTCTTAACTCCCGTAGCTGGCCGTCTCAACAGCTCGGCTCACCATACTCCCCGCGAGTAAAAAAACCCCATGACGGCGGACCACAAATATACTATTCTTGGAAAATGATATCTTAGCAAAAATATTTCTGAAAAACATAAAATTGCTAGAATAATTTTAAGAAGTTTCTCTTCGATAAAAAAAAATATAACGCTCTTTTTTCACGCCGTTTTTGCTGTTGATAGCAGTTTATTGACTGACTGGAGTTATTTCTCAAATAATTGAATATCACTCTTCTGAACGACTCTTAAGAGGTCACATGAATCTCACAGGCTAAAAAAAGCATATTTTCACGTCTTTTCTTTCATATATTGAATTAAATTTTCTATTCAGACAATTCACTATATTAAACATGCATATTTGAGGAGTCAAATTTTAATTGAAAACTATTTACAATTCAGTGATTGGACTTCATGGCTGCTGACCGTTCAGAAAAAAAATCTCTCAGCATAGTCAGAAAACCTCGTGACGAATTTATCCCAAATGAAAAAAACACGCCCTTTTTTTTAGTACATGGTTTTTTTTAGTACATGCATACATAGCTCGTGCTTAAACGAAGGAAAAGAAGAATTAAAATAACCTGTTAAGGTACCCCGAAAACTTGATTTATTTTTGTAATAATGTATATCGTTGTATCCGTCAATATTATAACATATAATTCCCACAAATTTTAAAAACTGGGGAGCGCAAATATTAACTAGGAATTGAAATAATTGAAATAATAAAAGTTTTCCTGGCTGAATCTATCGTATTCTCCTTGAAGTACAACATCATTTCCGATGATTTTATCCTGCTGAACATCAAAATGAGCCCATCAAAAGCATCAATTTGTATTGAAGATAGTGAGATAGATAAAGATATAAGTATTAGTTCCGTAGAATTCTCCCTCGGGTCAATTTTCAACGCCGCCAGTGGGACGCACTGTAGTTGGGTTTATGGAAATGGCTGAGCTTCCGGGCAGTACGAAACGCCTCAAGAGGATTTCCAATTCCCGCGGGAACCTCTTCCAGAATTCGCTCCCCAGTGAATAAAGAGATACTGTCGGCAGTGTCTGATAAGACTCGTGTTAAAAAACCAACAAAACGAAAATAATCTTCAACAAATGAGGGGAAAAGAGAATTGATGGAATGAAAAAAAGAGATTGAGATGAAATGCTTGTCGATTTACCGAGTGTAAATAATGCTTCGTGGGATTGGAAATAGAGTTTCAATGGCAAAACAATGTGGTGAAACCAACGACGCAAGCATCAATCCCGGAGACCACATATTTGACACGCCGCCCCCCCCCCCCCCTCCCGTTAGGAATGAATATGTCATTTTGTTAAAATTGGATCCAGATTTTTTCGGTTTTTTACCAATAAGTCGGATTCAATAAAACTCGTCAGCTCGCTCCATGTCAAAACTGGAATTGTAAAAACATAGAAAATTGATACGAGTTCGAAATTCGCTCTCATTAAGATTAATATCCACGTGTTATACTTCTCGAGATGAATGAGCAGAAACGGACGAATTCAACACCGAAAATACTTCAATTTTATACACCCTATGAGGTAGATATTCAACAAGCTCGTCAATGAGAAACCATAAAGCGGAGCTTACCAACGCCAAGTATGGTATTTTTATCGTCCTTTAACGACTAGATATCATTAATCTGTTTTATTATGAAATTTTCAATTATTAATCCGCGGATATTCTCAATATGCTTAGACATAAGAATTCCTATTTTTTTCATTTACAGAAAGAACATGAAGTATTTGTCATTACATCACAGCCGAGAACTGAGCACTGAGAATGAAAGAAAATTAAAATTTTTGCCAATAGTTTCCTAATTAATTAAGTACAAATTTTTTTGAAGAGTAACTAATGTGATGTTGAGTTTAGGCTCTCTTAGTACGCGAAATAAACAGAGCAGCTTCACAATGGGAAATCAATTATGGTATTGATGATATTTTACGGTATTTGTGGGGAAGATCTTTTTCTCAACGAAGTATCTCAACAATTTATCTAAGAATAAAAATAAAATCTCGTCCAAAATGATGTGCGAGATTATATCCATTTTACTGTTAATGGTCATTTAGTCATTTAGAGTCATTTAGAGTCATTTAGTTGCAGTGTTCGTTTGTATTTTGGTCGTTTACATATTCTTGAAAGACTATAAAAATGGGAATTCAATAAAAAAAGTGGGCGTTTTTTACGGCCACGATCGATTTTATTTCCAAATTACTGTGCAGTAAAATGCTTACTATAGAAGGGGGATTTTTTATCTTAGTCTCCCGATTTCCCAATGAATTAATATCGGTTGCCAATAAAAATAAAGATGAACATTGAAATAGTATATCTCGATACAAGTGCGACGAGTTGAAAGACCCCGTCGCAAGTGTATTGAAACTCTACTTTTTGTTCGAGATGTTACCATCAGCAAATGGTGAACTGTGTCATTTTTCGTTTACAAGTTTCGACTTTTCGTTTACAAGTCTCAACTTTTACTAGTAAAGGAAAAGGGACTTTTGGATATAGGCTGAACGTGGCAGCAGTGACAAAAATATTATTGTAGAAAGATGGAGGAACATCTCGAAATGCTACAAATCTTAATCGGCAAGTCACGGTCAATATTCTTATTCAGTCATAATTAAATGACAACTTCAACTATTTGTGAAGTTGCCATTGTTACGAAACTTCATGATGAAGACATCGAGCAGTCTATTGCCTATATTGTCAGTATCCCGGGGCCCGGGTTCCAGCTCATTATTGAACATCCAACTTATTCATACTTAGTGATAGTCATGAAGTTCAAACTCAGTTACGTGAGATAGTCTCGTCAGGGCGCACAAGCAGGAATATATGGAGATTTTGCCTTCAGTGTAAAATGTTATATTTCTCAATAAAATACCACGCAAGGCGATCACACGGAAGGCACCGAATAATGTATGGATTTATCTTTGAAGGAAGTGGATTCATGGCCTTGATGATCTCCACAACGTTTGACTAAAGTTTTCAATGAATTATCGAACAAACTTGAAAATATAGTTTTCCAACTCTAATGAGACAACGTTTTTCATGCAAGAAACTTGAACATCCTTATTTTTCCTCATTCTTGTTGTGATATACAGTCCGAGGAAACTTTTAATTTTCAAACTTTGCTTATCAAATATTATATAAGTGTCCACCCTGACGATATAGTACATACAAAGCCGTTGCCGCTACTTAAGTAGATTGTAGTGAGTATATAGTGGTGTCAAATTAGTTTTGAACGTGAGGGTAATCTTCTGACAAGTATACTTGTCATTTCCTGTTTTATTGTCGTGACATGAAACTTTTTATCTAAATCAATCACCATTACCATAAATCATGAGACGATATATTAAAATGCAAGAATCAAGAAAGAATGAAAGAAAATACCCGATACAATGAGTATTATGAGTACACTTGAATGATAAATCAAAAGCTTCCTACATTCGATTTTATACAGATGTATGAGACTCGGAACTGTGACATTCGTAACTCGCATACCACTAAACGAGTGTAGTAAAGTATTGAAAAAACAATTATGGCATGACAAATGATCTATATGTAATTTTTTGATGGTGTAATAAAGTTTATAGCGGCAGTACTGCCGCAGAATCTTTTATCATCGCAAATCTCCTGTACTAAACTCATGCAATAACAGTACAGCTGTTACCCAAAAAGGGAAGACCTTATTTTTTTAACAAATTAAATTTGTTTAACGAGCTGTGGAAATTGTTGATTGTAATTACTCAGTCGAGCTAGAAGTACAGAGTTTTCCCGGAATGATAATTTTTGGTTATATTATTACTTATCTATCCATATTTCTATATATATTTGTCTATCCATAAAACAAAAATCTGGATTGAAATTGTGATTATTTTTCAATGGATAACAAATAATTTTTGTACATTTTTTTTCCACGTTTCGCAATATTTATCATGGATCGCAAGTAAAATTGAAAACTTGAAAAATCTGCGAAATACACTCCTCCTATTTGAAAAAGCATAAAAGCAGAAGAAGAAGTAATATTGTAATGCTACAAATGAAGGAAAAAATTCGCGGAAATGAATTTCCAGATAATCCAAAATACTATATCGTTAGTCTCGTAAAGAAACTTTGCTTTGCTTTGATTTTTTTTGCTCTTACTAACTAAAACCTTAGCAACCAGCGTCACAGTTATAATTTTCCAATTGCTTCCTCACTCTGGCTATAATTAATAATCTAAAAGTGGTTTGCTTTAATTCCCCGATTTCAATATTGAATTATCAATGAGACCATGGTTTCAAAGGTAATGTGACACTCACGATCCCATAATACTTCACCACCACTGAAATGGACTACCACACAGTGCACTCGCTATGGAGACGGAATGGGAAATCGAATTTACAGGTCTCTGAGAGTAGGATCCCACAGCTAACAAGTTGGTAATTGTCTCTTTTTTGCATCGCAATTTTTGGTTGTACTAACATATTTTCAAGTGTGAAATCCGGAGGATTAAATTTGGACTCGCACAGCTGGAAAAATCCATCAAAAGTGACGAGTCATTTTTAGAAATTGTAATAGAATGTTATACGACTGATGGAGTTTCCAAGTGAATTCTAACACTTTTTCAGAATACATTCATAATGTTGTATAAATTACTCAACTAAGATATTTTTTTTGGCTAGGATATTTTTGTAAACAAAATGGGGAAAGTACATACAAAATAAAATTCCAAAAATATTTCGTACATTTACAAAATCCAAAAAAAACTTTCTATGTGTAATTGAATAAAAAAAAATCGGTTGGGGGTTGTACTACTGGCCAGGTAGAGTGATTCTTCATTCTATCAATATAGTAAATCAGGGTAATTGATATGATATCAATAAAATGGAGGAGTGTTATTCTCAGAATTGAATAAAATAGACACTAAACTTTGTTAAGGATTTAAAAGTTTGTCTCTGACGCCAGTTTGCTCCTCACTCTAGTTCAATAATATATTTTTTCAACGAATTTTTGTGAAGAAAATAAAATTAATTAATTCGACAGGGAACAATAGCAAAATAATAATTCTCTTTCGGTGAAAATATCGGTAATCATGTCTTCACTCTGCCCTTAAAATTTCAGAAAAAAAATAGTGTCCGAATAATTATCAATTGAACAAAAAAATTGATTTTACAATGCTTATGTTCAAGCTCTTCTGTTTATCTTCAAATGTATGGAAACGAAAATTGAACTTCTAATGTTTAAATTCAATTACATGCGGTTTTTTGTCGCATTTGATGTGGTTTCGCTTATATATAATTTTTATTATATAATATGTTATAGATAACATATATAATATATACTCTATACATGGATAATGCATGGATGGGTAGATAATTCTCAATATAACATTTATAAGGAATGTTTTCTGAAAAAATGGATAGTATAGTATATGTATATATAGTAAGAGGAATAGTCTGGCTTCAATTTTCATTACAATAATTTTTTAATAGGGTCTTCATCAAACCTATTCAGTTCATGCCAAAAGTAAAAATTTTTTTTGTCGCAAAGCATTTCTTTTTTCTATTCGTATGGGAAAATAATATGCTCGGCGTAAAAATTCCTGTATCCTCATATTCCACAATGCATCATTCTAATGTTTCCGATATTACGTATTATCCACAAGTACAGTTATAAAATCACCGTAAAGTCAATGTGTGTACACTCTGACACTGTAATATCACCCTCTCTGGAGATAGGTATCACTGCTGTGTCATCTGATCGTGCATCCTTACGAGCACTCTGTAATATCAAAGTCGATGTGTGCTCCGTTCACACGAGAATACAACCTATGGAGCCTTAACTTCGTTCTAGGTGCAAAGAGATATCCGCAGGATTATAGAATCACTGTCGAAATAGATTACACATTGCAGAGTAAAAGTTGTGTACCGCTGTTAAAGCCCCCATGAAATCTCTTCACGGAAAGTACTTTCTGAAAGGTACCAAACTTATCGGAAAATGTGCAGAAAGTGTTTATGCAGTGAAGTTGCTCGATGGGTTTTTATCATTCAACTAAGTATCCAACTTTGGAAATGAAAAATAATGGTAATAAAAATGTTACGCTGTGAGAAGTTAATGACGTGAAAGTATTTCTGTAATTCATTCTCTCAAATAAAATAAACACGGTATTTAATGGATGGAGATCTCACATAGTTACTCTACCACATTGTTTTTATCTATGAGTATAAAACTGAAATTTTGTTCACAACTGTGAAATGAATTTCCACCAGCTTTATATGTAAGTATGAACCAATTAATTTCTTTAGACTCCTGAAAAATATTGGAATTTTCAATCTTCTGTCGGCTAATATTAGTCAAAAGGGGATTGAAAAATAGACCTTTATAGCTGGAACACTGTAACTACACAGTTTATTAATGGAAATTCATGAGACGAGCAAATTGACTTATACTCAAGTAAATATTCGTTAGAGGCAGAATATCCATCACCATATTCACTTGTTCTGAATTGATATTCAGTGGTAAGTTACATCCAGCACTGCAGCAAATACTGAGGAATCAGTGATGTTTTCGCACGCTTCACGTCATGAGCAATTTCAGCATTGGCACTTAGTTAAATAAGGAATGAAATTTCGAGATTAGGACCGCTTAATCAATTACTGGCGATTCTCATATATGATAGTAAGTATTGGTGCCCATGTTCAAGGTACAATATAAAAATAATAACTTTCCTACACCGGTGGGTCAATAATACAGTATTAAATGTAAAAATTATTTCCATTAATCTTTGTAATTTGTCTAATACTCAAAAAGTTTCTCTTAACAAAATACATGAATATCTCATATTAATTTCATTTCCAGAGTAATTTTCTAATAATCAAATTGAGATCATATAAGAACATTTCTGAGCATAATTTTAATTGAATCAGTAAAGTAGCCTTTGGGATACTACAACTTCTCGAAAGCCCTTTGTTCTAAAAATCTTTAGACAAAATTACGTGACTCAACTACACTTTTTCATAAATATTAAAATATAGTGGAAGTTGAAATAGAAAGTTTCTTGTAGCAATAAGACTGATTGTAAAGAAAGACTAGAAAAAAGAAATGTTGAATCGGATAGAAGATATAGAGGCGTAATAAGAAATAAAAGCCAGTACTCCGGCCGTTTGCGGTAATGAGCAAAAAGATTGAAATACTCACCGCCATGAGTTTTTCAAATTCCTCTTCGATAATCGTGCCGTTGTAATATCTCTCCGAGGATTTTGTATCAGGATAATAAAATCCTCGCTTACATACGCAGCGATAGCTGCCTCGTCGGAATCCAAGACCCGGAATGGCGACGCACTGTAAAACGATAGCGATGATTAAAAAATACTATTAAAGAATTGATGGAAGAAAGGTCTTGTATGCCGAGAATAAAAATTATTTTATTTTAAGATAACTTTTTTCCTTTTGTTTTCATCAAAATTTGAAAGTTGGTAAATATTTTTAGTTTTCCCAGGTAGGAATGACCGATAAAAACGCGGTTTGATCAGGCTTCATCCAGAATTAACAACGACTGATCCCATCGTCAGAGTGGACTTTCCTACCTAGGTTAATTTGGAGTATATTCAGGAAACGAATTGAATAAATTAATTGACAAATATATCTACCTCGGTAGTGCGCTTTTTACATTTATCACTGGCTGCAAAGATATTAATGGCCGATGAGCCAAGTGGAACAGGACATTGATCAATATCCACTCGTCTCAAATCAATGTCGATTCCACTAGTGCCTCTGAAATCATACAATTACCAGAGCGATTAAAGATTATATTTGATATATTTTCGGTCAAATGCGCCACTCATTTGCATTATATTCATTAATTAATTCTAGCCGTCCTCAGTTTTCGCATTTTTCGGGTGGATCAAACTAATAGCGTTTTGCATCTAACCCCATTTTGCATTAAGATCGGAATAATTACAATAACTCAGAAAATACGAAATATAAAAATTCAAAATATTTCGGCTAGATAACTCAGTAACTGATGAGTCGATTTCGGAGGAATTGATGTCAGATTGAAGTACTGCGACACTTCATCTATGCAAAATGGATGAATAAAAGTTCTAGCATTTGTTAATGAGATATGGTACAATTGTTGTAAAAAAAAGACTTTTCAATGCTTCTTCGGATAGTTTTCCTGACAAAACTGCAATATCGCTAAGACAATCATAACAAAAATTTAATTCGGTCTAAGTTTTATCAAGGCGCACGGATTGTCATGCGAAAAATCTGAATGAGATCATTGATTCGAGAAACCGAAGTTGGTGGCCAAAGAAATTAGGTGCGCCCCTAGTTTGCGAAAGGGTGTGGGTTCAAATCCCGGTTCATCCGAATTTTTCAACCGACGGCTCCGGTGGGCGGGGGAGGTCGCTAATAAAATGATCACCTTGTAGCTGTCTATAGCTAGCAGGGGACATGCAAGTATTCAAATTTCGATTATTGCAAAGGCTTGGGGGTTCGAAGGTGATTAAAGGTAGTGTATTTTTCGCTGTTCGGTATTAAAATAAGTAATTGATGAGCAATTAAAGCTTTGACCCCAAGTTAGTGGGAGGGGTGCATATTTTGGAAAACTCAATGCATAAATTTATACAAAATTCAATGGTGGTCAAAGGTAGCCCAGTACCTAATTGATATGCTCGCTTCTCTTCCATTTATTAATTAATAACATCTTGCTTCGGAGCGCCTACAATATCAGCTGTCTTTTAGATTCTGAGATCCCCCCGCTCCTTGTCATATGAGTTTGAACAAAGTTATGTGACAATTAAAGATGGCGCAATACCGAAACCAATTAGTTATTTACTTTGTCAATAATGCATGTTTATCAAATTTTCCATGCAAGTATAGTATATTTCGTAACAAGTGAAAAAAAATATTTTCATCACGCTGTGTCGGAAAAGTAACTTTTCAGTCACTCTCCGCTTCGCGTGGCGTCAGGACAAATCTGAAAACAAGTTACATTTATCAGTTTTTTTCCATCAAATATTTTCGATGAATATCTTTCTGAAAATTACATTGCATAATTATCAATTGGTGGTGTCCCCGAGTTGTCTCTGCAACTCAGGACAACTCGAGGGCACCTCCCGAGTTGCAGAAACAACTCGGGGACACCTCCCAAGTTACTGAGACAACTCGGGAACACCTCCCGAGTTACTGAGACGACTCGGAAACACCTCTCGACTTGCAGAAACAACTCGGGGACACCTGCCGAGTTGCAGAAACAACTCGGGGACACCTCCCGAGTTGCAGCAACTCGAGGAAACCTCCCTACCATAACTTTATTATATCGGGAAGCAAATAATTACGCGTAATTAAATTTATTGTAATTTTATTGTCTAGACAATAATGTCAAAGAGCAGATTTCAAATGTGATTCTCTAATGAAACGAATACGTGTTATTTATTCTTATAAACATTCTCGCTTGTCTGCGTTTTTAGTCAGTCATGGAAGTAAAATGTGTGGAGTATTCGGATTTTTTGCAACAACCCCGTGCTATTAACAACATTATAGCAAATACACATTCTTGCTACATGTGTACTCAGCCGAGTAAATAGACATGGTGGGTTCTGTACCAAGCCCAGTACCCATCGAATGTTCTCGAAGAATGACGTAATCAATGAGTCCCTTAAACCGTTAGCAGATGACTCACCGATTTGAAACCCACTGATCATCCCTAGGTGCTAGTACAATAATCGAATGTTCATGAAGGCATGACGTCATCGGTGAATCACTCAAGCCATTGGCTCATGACTCACTGATTTGCGACTCAGTACTCGTACTGCGTTGGCAGTACGATGGTCGAACGTTTTCGAGGAATGGTTTCATTGATGAGTCATTGGGGGATAGATGACTTTGTTATTTGCAGGTCCTGCGGGTAAACTGTAATTTCTATTCACTGCATTGGTTAGGATCGAAATGTTGTAAAGTGTTTCAAATATTTTCCATATGTTTCAAACATAATGCAAATGTTTTCGAAATACAGCAAACCTGTTTTTAAATGTTTTCAAACAGTAATCCAACCACTGCCAGTCACGCGACCGTCATGGAAGTTCATAACATGTGTATCTTTTTCGACGAAATTCAGCAGCTTCATTTTACGCTCATTAAACATATGTACATACGGAATTAGCCATTTAATGATTTTAATGTTGATCTTCCATCTTTGTTCAGGATTCTGTGAGTTGACGGGTCTGTGAAGTATTGCTTTGATGTCAGATTTTGAGCTCCTGATAATGAGCTCATGCTTTGCATTCACAACAATCTTCTGGTGATCCTCAGCGAAGCCGGGGGAGGGGTATTAAATTATGAAAAGATACAGTCGTATAACTGATTTTCTCATTATTATTCATGCTATCATCCTTAATCCAGACGGCACTCTCCATTATGAACTCTTAATGGTTGGATGTCCTTCGTTAGGACATTGGGCAACATAGTTTCTCATTATCATTATTAACCTCACATTTTTTTGCTCTAGCAATCTCCATACCAGTGAGCTCATAACGATTTTCCCCGAACCAATGACAGATGGCGTTACTCATGAGTCTGGTTCTCTGTATTGGTGTTGTCTCGTGATCGGTGGTCAATCTCTATTATCTAAACTCACTATACCTGATTCATTTTTCTGGAGTCCATTTACGGGTAATGCATTTTTCATATAAAGTACTCGGACGTGGGGCATTCGCATGAGTTTGGAGAACTTGAAGATATCAGCATCACTAAGAGGTCGGTGTGGTAGCTCAATTAGTGTTTTGGTTTTAAAACTTTCTTTAACTCTGTAATCTGGGGTAGCGATGGCTATAAATGTCGAGAAACATGATTAAACGTATGTTTTAGAAATTGGGCAAATTGTTTGGGTGTAGGTATAATAATGTATGTTTGTAGATCCATAACTATGTCAACAACTCTAAAACCGTAAGAGCGGAGAAATTTAACCTACGACTTCTGATTGGTACTACTGACGGAATGCATTTAAAGCGTCTTATAAATGCTGCACTGCATGGCATGTTTTGAATTTCTCGGTAACGTCGTTTTGGAATATTTCGAATAACATTCGTTAATGGAACTGCCATGGAGTTTGCAATGTGCTCCAACTCTGAAGTTGGACCGAGGCCTAACTTTGTAGGATAACTCAAAAGATCTATTTTGATTATAATAATTTCTGAAAAACAGATAAGAAAATATACAATGTGACATTAATTGGAAATTACACTATTTTCGATATTTTTTCCAAAAGCAATATTTTTCAAGTTATGTTATAGACAATTATTTCTTCCGTAGCACCTCCAATTTTGTATTTTGAGTTAGTTAAAACAAAAAAAAGGTTTTCTCGCGTTGTCGAATGTTTTTCGACCGTTTCTACGATATATTAGTAATCTAATCTAAAATAAGTGTTCTGTAGAGACGCTACTTTGATATTGAAATTTGATTTATGGTGATTCATTCTATTATTTTGAGCTCCGTTTAGCAACGGAATTGCACGCGTAGCCGATATATCGCTGTCCTTTATCGCAGCACAATTNCAATTTTTCGTGGCTATTCGTCATAATAGGGACACTCTATCGGACAATTAATACCGGCGTCATGAGGACATAAAAGACTCATCTTCCAGCTATCAAAGTATAAACACTAGCCTCGTTTGCTGTGAAAAATTCGGTTCCATTTATACGCTTGAACTGAGTCCCAACTTTTATTTAAAGTTAAATTGTATAAAATGCCGCTTTGTATAATCAGTCCCATTATTTCATTTTTCGCCATTTTTCGTCTGGCAATATCAGAATGGAAGGAGTTAAGTCTTTTAGGTTTAGTGATAGAACTTCCTTCACTTCGTTTTAACCAGAATAAAAATCTCGAATATCTGGGAATAACAATTGAAACACACTTCTCCGAGAGTTCGTTCCCTTATCGCTGCAAATTATTTCTGATATAAGAGCACCTACATAATATATTACGACATTCATGAATTCATTGCGCCAATGAACCTTCTCTAGTTTTGTTCCCCCTCGTCCATCTATCGATTCTTCATCTGCAACATGATGAGAGTCCACAATATACCCATTAAATTCCTGAATTCTCTATTTCAATATTCCGTTATCTCAGAGAAGGCACTACCAATCGCGCTTCAATGAAAGTTATATTAGTTTACGATCTACTTCTCTAGTTGCAGTTCGTAAGTTGACTATTCGCAATGATCTCCAGGTTGCACTTTATTTCCACCGTAATTCCTCGAGTCCGCAACTTCCCCCGAGAACTCTGAGATACTTGCGTATACTTTCAAATTGTAACGACTTCTCATTGAAGAGAGAATGAACAACGGCTCATCAACTCCTTCATTGTCTCCTTTTTCTTCGTTTCCATCTTTATGAGCTCATCTCCACATTTCACTGCGTCGTGTATATTTTATGGCGCACTTTGTAGTACTACTTGAACACTGACAGACATCTCATCTTGAAACATTGGAAAAGGCATTACCTGTGCATTTTGAACGGTAGAAATTCACTGGACGCAGTGGGCACTTATGGCCAACATAAACTATTCAAGGCTTGAATATCATTTGATAATTTATTATTGCAAGTTGGTGGTTGCTGAATAGAGAAAAAGGAGTAAATTATTATAAAGCACTTCGAAAACAATTTCATAAACAAATTGTTGGACATTTTGCATCAAACAACTTAACCACCGCTGAAGAGATGCTGATCAATAATGAGTCAGACAGAACTTACATAAAGGGGATTCCATTGAACATTGCAGTTGTAGTATGTCCTATAATGGAAACAAAATATTAGCGAATCGGTGAAAAAATTAACAATTTGATAATATGCAATATTATCAATTCAATACTATTAGATATTACCCAATTGCTAATATATTTCCCGTAGTAATAAATTTTTTTTCGAATAGGTAATATTTTTCACAAAATTTTTGTAAATTCACTCATCATTTATCAATTTGTAATGTGTCTATTGCTTTAAAAAAATTAATTAGCCCGCTTTGTTTAAGAAAAATCATAGCACATACATATACAAGCCGTAAATGTCTCAGTGATGAGACGTCTATAAACAACATGACTCCAAAATACTAATAAATAGGAGTAACTCTGGAGAAAACTTCGAATGTCTGGCTTGCATCCAGAACATTTTCATGCGAGGATCGCATCTGTAACCATTCGTTTTCATATCAGATAACCAGGCGATGTATGCGAAGGAATTCGACGCTTGAAAATCCGTAAAGCCTCTTTCCCTCGTAACAGTTCCAATACGTGAAGAATGGAAATTTTGCCTGGCCACGAGCTTGCGAGTTCTTCGACATGATAGAATTTCGTATAGTATATAGTAAAGAATATCTTTCAAATCAGCCAGTGCAACAAATTTCTGTGAAAATATTTTCTACTCTCAAGAAAGTGAAGAACTTGATGAACGTCGTGCTCAATTGGAATTGTCCTATATAATAAAACAGAGAGCACTTTAATATTGAATTCATAAAAGTCATTTCCTGGTGGAGACAATCGCTGAGCGATTAATTCTTGACTGAATCGAGTTACAACATTTTATGACGCGATAACTTTTTGTTGAAAGTGGCCAACTCCAAATGCGTCCAGTGAAGCTGACGCAAAATAGCATGATTTTTTAACCTGTTGAATAAATTCATAATGCAATCGTGCAGCTAAGGGTAAAAATTCCGTATTAAACAACATATAGCAACAAATCTTGAGAAAACGACCGCATAATCTCCAGCAGGTAACGGTTGAGAAACTATTATTGTTGTATTTTCTTTCAGCCACGAGCTTTCGCTCTTGGGCCTCTCTCTCTCAAATATTTATTATATTTTTTTCCTTATGTTTTTTTCTGCAGATGCGGAAGTATGCGCGGAAGCTTCTCTTGTGTGGAAGCTACTTTTACCTTAAATGTTTAAATTACACTGTTACTATTTTTTTGCAAATTAAATAATAACTACATATGAATTGTCAATGTTATGAAATGTAATTCAAGTCACGATGAAATTGTTTATGAAATCGCGTGATCAACTTAAAAATTTAGGATTATGGGACATTTAGAATTCTCAAGCGCATTCTCAAGCTCATTTTCAAAGTTAATTATTATGTCCAACGGAAACGTTCTGTGAACTTCAACGTTCGTTGAATTGAAAATTCAATAAATTTACTGCCTGAATTTTCAACATTAGAGAATTTTTCTGCATCAAAATACAGGAAAATTCCGTGTAAATGAGTAGTTGTTAAAAATGACAAATACGTCTGGACTCCACTCAACTGATCTCATTTAATTCTCCCTCATGAAAAGCGTAAGAAGACTACCCTTTCACCTTCCCGTATTAATGGCAACAACAGGCAGGGGATATGCACCTTACAAAATAGTTCGTTTGTATTGAATGTACTTCACATGAACCAAAAATATCTCACAACGAGTTGGATATTCTAACTTTGAAATATAACCATTTGAATAAATCCTGAAGAACTATCAGCTTCAGATGGTGGTGCTTGCCTCTACTGTACTAAAAGAGAGGATATAACCACACCGAATAGAAGAAGAAGAGCTATAAGCTTCAGATGGTAAACATTTAAAATGGCACCTCCAAAATGTGCTTTGGAAAATGAAATAAGGTTGGTTTTTCTATGGTGGTATGTTGTGGGAAATAATATTTCTAGAATCGGAAACTGGTTTGTCTTAATGATTTAACCGTAGCAAGACGTAAAGATTTGAATTCAGTATGCTTGGGTAGATATACGGAACCTTCTCCTCTCCTTTTCTACTGAAAGTATATAAATTATATAATTTTAAATAAATTCGAATCACCGTACGGTAAGGTATAGACAAGCCTCACCAGCACTTAGCATTATCCACAGTTTGCGACGAGGACGCTGCTGTTGCGAACCCCACAAGGTGCAAAATGGTGTACATTGGTCACAATGGTGCTCATGTCTCACCATCAACCTATCCACCAAATTAACTCCGACACAATTTTACTACGGATTTTATTTTACGTTAAGTACTAAGTGGCAGATTAATTGAGTTTCACAGAAAAAGTTAGAGTAGTAGGTATATTCACTGATTACCCTTTAAATATCCGTGAAAGATTTATGAAGAAATTAATCACTTATAATTGCAATGTAACAATGAAATTATCGTTCTGTTTAATTTCGAGAGCCTCCATTAAAAATTGCTGCGGAATTTTGTGAATGAGGTGTCCGTGTGGTAGAATAAATCCATATACAAATTAACAAATGTACTCGTCATTCATAAGTGATATAACTATAACTACATCACCATCGTGCTCACATATCTCATCCAATTACATATTATCTACTTTTTGTTTCCCCTTTCCCTCATAGCTATTCTCCCGCTTATCTCATTATACGAACCATGAGAGCTTTTAGCGGGGATTTATGAGAGGACTCACAACTCTTATCACAGAGCAACATGGTGACCAAAAAAATCAAATTGGAAATGAAACTGACTGAAAAAAACGGATTAAGAAGCCCTGTTCGCGACGTGACTATTCGTTATATTCCTCAATAGTTCCTTTTCTGTGAGCATTATACCCGGGAGAGCATATAAATGAGTATCAAAAAACTGGAAAGGATTACTGGATATTTTTCATTCTGTTCGGAGAGTTTTTACTTTGGACCCAGGGGAATGATGCATTTAGATCGGATAAAATTTTTTACTGAGATAGGAGAGGTACTTACTTTTATTTAAAGGAGTAACTCATTTAATGTGATTACAAATAAATTAAATGAATTCAAATAATCTAAAACATAGAAGTTTAGGTAACGGTTAAAGTGAATATTTTTTATGCGAGCACACTCATTTCTCAACAAAGACATCGGTAATTGCTAAAAAATATTTTTTTAGTTTTATTATTTTTTAAACTGTTATAATTGCGTGATTTGGAAACTCCTCGTCATAATGCTGAAGACCCTCGGGAAAGAAACTTTTTATGACGGCTTCCGAAACAATTGAATATAAGAATAATTTTCATAGCGCTTCTGCTCGCATTTTTTAGTGTGAAATCGTTGACTGTAAAGTGCACTATTGGAGGCTTTAAGTAAGCTGGATGTCACCACAGAGAAGTTGTCATATCCCTCCCGTACGCTCGCAGTGAAACCCGGTAGGGCGACGTGCACCACCTCTTTCACGTCCTAGCGCTTGGTATAACTGCCATATTGTTACATATGGACAATTTTTTTGCGCTAGTAACTTTTGTTACGTGATTCACATTAATAACCGGTATAAATTATTTTTTTAATGGAACATTATGTTTTCCATCCATACATCAAGATCAGCAATGTGAACAACTTTTGAGAAACATTATTAGACTTTTTTTCTAATTGATGCTGCTTCACCTGATTCTCATTATTGTGAATTTATATTGCAATTAATATGTAAGCGTTAATGAAATTTCTCATATCCACAAACGGGGAATTGAATACATGATCTATCGCACACTTAACTTCCATCTGAACTTGAAGTGTTGCTAGTGGGAAATCAATGCTCCAAAAAATAGATGTATTATCATCAAATATCCGGGGAATTCCTATGCTCTCGTAGTAAAATTTTCCGCTTGTTGTTTCGAACATTTGCGAAATACATAGAGAGCTAAGCCAAGAAGATACTGATGGAAATAACCTGAGAAAGTGAACACCGGCTATGGGTTAGCGTTTTATCCAAAGTTAAACCGTGACAATCAGAGCATGTTGCAAAGGGATCAGGAATCCTCACGTCTCTAGAAATTACGTGGATCAGCAAACCGTGAATTTATAAATCGGAAAATCGTGAAATGTTGGCTATGTTACTTTTTTCAGAAGAACCACTTCAAATATTGTTTCACTGTTGAAGAGAATTGGAAATACTCAACAACAAAAATTTTACGTTTTTGAATTAACTTATCAATGGATTTACGTGAATAATGAAAGAAAGTTTTTCAATTTTTATCTTGTGCATTATAATTATTACTTTACGTTCGTTGTTATACTCATCGTCAGAGTTAAATTTCAATGTCATACCTACATTTTCGATTCTCATTTGAATAAGATATTTTGTAATGGAAGGGTAGAATACATTTTGAGTCAAGTGAAATTAATCATACCAATAATTTGCATAGACGGTCAAGAATTAATTGTCTATGTCAATTGTCAGTTTTCAGCAGTCAATTTTCATTTTATTTCAGCATAGAATTGAGAATAAAATAATCTATGAACATTTTGTCTTCTCATCCATCTGTTCGGATTTTAACGATTTACTCCTTTCTCACCACTCCGCTGTCTGTACCGTATTCGCCGCCGGACAATGAAAAATCTCACTTGAGGGAAAAAGCTTTGGCTAGAAACAGTAATTTCTTTTACAAGGCTACCGGTTGACAGTGAGAAACTGTAAAATCAAAGAGTTACAAATTTTGGCCCACGCCCCTCTGTACCAAAAAACCCGGGTATCGAATGCTTGTAGAAAATATGGTAACATCAATATTTATTCAGAAAACTATCAGAATATATCGAAAGTGAAATTTGCTTCAACTGACACTTGAATGACGCACCTGACGATTAAATATTTTACGAGTACGAGAAAGCTTCATGAAGGCTCTAAAATAGACGATATGTTTCTTCAATAGTCAGAGGCAACATTCTGGTAAAATTCAGGCAGCTATATGACCAACCAACCTCTCGGGACTTCTTCGCGACGTCTCTACCTTGTCCCTCTGATTCAAGTGAAAACCCGCCTCCTTACATTCACAGAAGTTGGGGCTCGTACAACTCCAGCCCATCCAAGTCTCATACCATACGTCTTTGTTCTCCCCCGAGTAAGTCTGCTATACTATGTCAAGGATTATCTTCCTGTTTTGCATCCGAGAACAATGCGACGTGATTGTTTAAATTTCGTAGGAGATAGGATGCTGACAATTAGTTATAGCCGTTGAGACAATTTCCTTCAACATCATATACGAATCCAGCGGTAATTAAAATTGTCAAATTTCGTTGAAATTGAAGCACTTGTGGGTTTTATTACGAATTTTACGGGAATAACTAACAAATCATCGAAACGATATTTGCTATAGCCTAATCAGTTCTAACTCGCCTTCGGGTCGTGCGCCCTCGCGCGCTCGTGCATAATGATCAACTTACAGCACTTGTTGCTAATATACTATTAATTAATACATTCGATAAAATATATTCAAAAGAATTCTAGTAAAAGTCATTAATGAATCTACCACGGATCAATTCCGCACCATTGAACCTGAAAAATCCATTGCGTCCAGAGGGCCAAAAATAGCAGATTATGTCATATGAAGCTTATAAAGACACATTCGACTAGCTAATAATTTTATAGCCCTCTAATATATAATATTACATTGACGCCTCAAAGCCACTAACTAGCCGAGAAAAGCGCACTTAATATCGCAGGTTATCGAGTCTAATGACATAAATTAATATTACATCATGGAAGCCAGAAAAACCTGCAACTGACTATATTAACTTGCGACTACAGGGTTAAAAAATTTCAAGTAAAATGTTAATCACGCAGAAACGCGATTTGCTGTATTCTGCATTCGGTATGCACTTTGCAGCGTTAGAAGTACTTCGGGATGACTAAGAAATTATAATTGGCCTACTTTCTGTCCACAAATATGTTTTTCACTGATATTGATATTTGGCGAACGCTCCCTGAATTAATGCCGTTGGAGCTAACCATCTTCCGAGGGTAACCAAGAGACTCCTCGTTAAACAGTGTGAATACAGAAGGAGAGAAATGTTAAATAAAAATTATGGATGTTTTCTGTGGCACCGGATTGTGGAGTACTTTTTACTTCAAATCACAGAAGAATTCTAAAGAGCTCATGAACTTTTATCGGAAGGGCTGAAAATTCCAATACTGTCCCTTAAATTTTTCGACACGAAGCTTTTTCTCCGTGCTATTTAGTTTTGGAGATTATTAATAATTGCATATAATTGACAGAGAATTTTCGATGAAAAGTCCATTTGCTGGTTTTTTGAGAAGGGTCCAGATACTCTCTTTTCGGGTGGCCGACGCAGCCCGAAAAACGAGTTGTTGTGAGTTTTCAATAACCAAAGGGGATGGCCACCCAAGGTCAACGCCATTAAATTCAAAATCATTATTTTTTTTAGAATACAGAGCCAATATTGCTTGAGGCTTCCTTCCATTCTGACAACGAGTCAGAGAAATGTCAAATCCCGGTTTTTATTGATCGAAATTTGAATACAGAAAATAACTGGCGGCATATGCTCGTACGGGAAAATTGATCGGATATTTCTCTCAAGTCACCCTGCTGAGCAACATGTGCGTGCAGTTTGTCATAAAATCTCTCGCGCAAGCGTTGGAGCATTTGATGGAATTAAACTTCACGCACATGTAACTCACCCACGCAACTTTTGAAAATACCTGATTATTATCGGATTTCTATTGAATATGAGTCACTCCACCAAATATCGAGAAAAAAACAGTATCCAAATTGTTTAAATTTAGTTTTCATCTTTTCCAATAATTTATATGCATTCTCCGAGATCCTCGAGAGTCTTATTAGTATTTCAAAATTGTCAGGAACTTCTTGATAACTTCCTTGAAAACAAACAAGATTACCAAGTGCTGCCGGTTAACTTGTGCAAATGACATTCCGGCAAAACTTGATAGGATCGTTTATTGGCACAGAAGTTTGAAAGAAATATTACATAACTTGGCAGCTCAAGGAACATTTGTCACTTTATTTTTCTACAATGGAACGTGCCCAAGCAGGATGCACCATGCATATTCACGTTTTTTATAATAAACTATAAGCCATAAGAATTAACATATTAAAAAAAAATACTTCAATTCAATTAAAATATTTAAAAAAATACTTCCATTCTTGAAAAAAAAAGTCACTTTCGATGATTTTATTTGCGAAACATGATCTTTTCAACATTAAATGTAGCTTTATAATTTATTTTATATTCATATCGAATTTATACGAGTATTTTTGCAGCCCACATTTTTCTACCACTTATTATTCTTTTTTTCAGTTTTTTTTTTATTCGGCCCGTCCGGGCCACCTAATTAACTTCCCAATAGTTTTGAATGCCACAGTAGAATCTTCGAAAAACTCAAAAAGTGTCGGGGGGATGTTTCTCCCAACCTAATTCACGTTTTACCAAGTTAATTACTACCACACACACACACACACACACACACAGTATAAATACAAAAAAACGATAACATCCTATTGGGACGTTAATAAACAACTACAATTGTTGCGAAAATTTGCATATATTTCACTGAATCACTTAAATATATTTATCGTCAATTTTAGCTTACAAAAAACGTCTATTCTCCTAGTTTGGAAATCTTCATTCATAGCACCCTGAACTGCAGTCGTGAGAACTTTGATATCAATATAGTTGAAATAATGTATTTAAAAATCGGGAAACTTTTTAACTAATATGAAATTGACGCCAAACGTTGGAATGCTCTTTTCTTTGCGTACTGAAAAAGTTTCAGATTTGTATTTTTTCTTTAAACGCTATATGTTTTTAACCACTTTATCTATAAAGACCAACGTTAACTCGCAACTCAATTATCTCCTGTGACGACTTCCTAAAGTGCTTCAAATTTTTACCGAAATTTGGTAGAGTTAACTCGATACACACGTGCACTTATTTCAGACATTACTACCATCCCCAGAGTCCTATGAGGATTACGGAATCATCTCTACATTTATTGGGCTAACCCTAAAGGCATCACTAATATTTGAATATCGCGTGGATGGATGCACAGATAAAATCTTTGGAAAAAATAGACTAAGGCCTCTGAAACCATTATAATAAAAAGTTATATATGAAATAGATGGTGTAAAATGATACCTAAAGGGTTGCACGAAATAAGTGCAACAGTTTACAATGGAAAAGTTACCGCCAACGTGAGGATCTTCAGGATTAATTTTCGTTGTTATGAGGAGTTCCCGAAAAGTACCGAGAGATCCCCCCCTCTGATAATGAAAGGCAGTGAAACTCTGAGTTGAAAGTTTTCCTTTGGCTTCTAGTGCTAGCACTTAACAAGTTAACAAATTATGAAAATCTAACATTTTTGCAAGCTGTTTATAGCTGTTTATCAGCATCTTGAGAGAATTCAGATCTGTAATCGAAATTACTTTCAGGCGAATTTCAATTCAATAACATCGAAGAAGTGGTGGCGAACCTAGGGCTGAAAGTAGGGAACCGTCTCTGACCTATTTAGCCAAATCACATTAGCTCAAAGGATTCTGTTATGTATATCGGAGGAACATATTTCGTGAATTTCATGAATATCTTCAATATCTACTCTGCCAGGCAAATGCCACGGTATTATGAGTGGAAGCTGGTGGCTTCTCGTAAATAGTTATTAGAACTTCGTGGATTGAATTTTCGATAAACTCCTTGAAAATTTTCACCAGACATTAGAATTTCATAAAATAGCAAGTATTCTCATAATTAAGTGTTTAAAAACTCATAGCAGAAGCCCCGAAAAATGGTAATTTTACTCCAAATATTTCATGGAAATGAAAAATAGTTACTACTTAATTTTTACGCACATGATATGAAAATTTCATTCGCGTGTCGCATTTCTGTTTTTAGGAATTAACTGATCCCATAGAGCCTTTCTAAATTAGAAACTACTTCATCACACACGAAAAAACAAAATTACTAAATAGGAAAAATAATATTAGATTTAAGAGCATAAATATGACTTAATCAGTACTACACCATATTATAAATTTTAAAACAATATTACGAACACTGTCATATACCTTATTTCAAATACAGCGCTTTATAATTACTGATAAAACGCGTTTATTATCAACTCGATCCATACCTCATATTCTCCATTAATGATCTTATCAATTTGAATTTGAATTGTTGTAATGCCTACCTCACAATTTTACTCAACCATTCACAAACAGTTTAATGTACATAAAATGATTGCTTTATATATTATTATAATGTTATTTACTTCAATTCAAATGGATAAAAAATTAATCTTATTATGCCCAAATTCGTAATATTTGGTACTACCGAATTGATCATTTTTTCCGTGCATTGAGGATAATAGTCTCCAAAATTAGTATCCCTTACTATATCCTATCAGCTACATAATAACGTCCGCTAGAATGGAGAGAAAAAATAATGTTGAATACTAACTTGAAAAAATATGAATCATTGGCGTATCCAAAAAAGGGTACAGTATATGTCAGCATCCAGATGTTTCCACCGCCGCAGTCGTAATATGGCTTTGACCATCGACCATCCTCGTATCTCACCGTAAGAATTTCATCCTCAATGCGATCGGTGTGAGACGTATCATTAAGCGTGTAAGTGTGATAGCCTGAAAACAAAATATGTTGTTCGTATTTTTATCAAACTTTTTACGTGAAAATGGATAAAAAAGTTTTTCTATAAAGAGGAAAATGAAACAATTCAACTCAATCCATTGAAGTGAACAGCTGTTGATAAATACACGTCATTTTTAAGAATGTCTGTTGTGGGATTTTAAAAAGAAAACTCATTCCACCATTAAGAATCAGTCCTGGTTATACATTTTCTCATTCCAGTTGAGACAATGGAGACGTGAAACCGCAAGGGTTTTTTTTGGCCATCAAAAATAAAAACTTTTCTCAGTGGTACATGAGTTTTTATCCAACTTTAAAGTAAGCAGAATGTTGAAATAAGGTTAAGCGATCTTGATACTTGTGATATTCAATATACCGATACTATTCTCTAAACGGGGAAACTCCTATATCGGAGTAAATGAAACACGACACAACGGGCAAAAGCATAATGGTACAACAAAGTTTGGACGAGTTTCCGTTCGAGAAAGATAGCAACACAGTCTTACAGTTACTTTTACACTGATTTCAAAATTGCGGTAAATGTTTAAAAAAACAATATTGCAATTGGGTGGAGAAATTCCTAGTTTTTTACCAAAAAAGTTACAAACGAATGACATTTTCTCCATAACGGCTTAACTGCTTCGTTCCATCCGATCCACAGAGTAAGTCCGCGTCAATGCACAAAATGTCACATTTTATTATTCCAAAATTGTCTTTAGTCGTTTATTCCTTGGTTTTTATCGAAGTTCACTATCAAGTCGACATGACCAAAATAGGGCAAACTCAACGAGCTTTTAATTGTACCTGCCAAATTTTCTACGAGAAGCTCATCTTAAATTACTTTTATTTTAATTTTTAAATACTTCCGGGAACTGTCAGTGAATTATTCATTAACTTATAAATAAATAGAAAAACCGCGAAATGAAAACTAATAAATGCTTATTTATAATGGAATAAATAATTTAAAATCACACTGGCATCCATTGGAGAGAAGAATCATCCTTTGCAATGTAATTTGAGTGTACGGAGGCGAGAGCACATCTCAAATGAACCGAATAGAAGATCTAAGATGCTCCTCCGGCTTACATTTACCGGATGATCCCCAATTGCGACATAGCATCGACTATAATGGGTTAAAGTGGCGAGAGGAGTCGGCGAAACAAGTGCAGTAGTTAATGGTATCGTTTTGCAAATGGCTCTGTCTTCTGTAGGAAGCTTATTTCCTTCCGGTTCAGCAGTCTCAAGCCACTAAGGAGCCTCCTGTGGTTTAAGATCACCTTGTATTATCAGCAGAATCGAGTTCTCGGTTGAAATTTCAGAGTCGGATACACGAACAATTCGAAGATTACGATCCACTCTTTCCTTTACATCGATTATGCAGAGTTCAATCAATCTCTAAACCGTTGAATAAGATTTAGCATTGTATTTTCTTTTTGAATGAAGATAAACGGACTGTGATATACAAAATAGGAGCCACGACTGTCCGTGAATCGATTGAAGACAACCATAGACACATCCCAGTGTAAGCCCTCAATATCCAGGTCTCCTATCTAAACATTGCTTGCAAGCTTTCTCGGGGCATAGGCGAGATGATAGAAATTTATGAGGTCGTTCTATCGAACGATTTGAGAAGTAGTGCCAATGGATACTGCGTATTATCAGACAAGATGAAATATAAAACGAAGAAAATGGAGCGTTTCAAGATTTACTTCTATCTACGATTGTGATATTTGTCTTCTTTTCTTCAGCTAGCTGGTATCGATTTCGTCCAATGTTGAACCCATTCCTGACAGTATAAAACCGAAAGAAATGGGGGAACTGACAGAAAAATGTAATTTAACTAGTAGTTGAGATCAACAGTGCATGTAACAATAACCGTTTGACGATAAACTTACAAACAGAAAGGAATGTGGAAGCAGGGAGCATAGAGTGGTTCTGGTAAGATTGACTATCGAGCGTTGGGAAGCAGAGAACTAAAAGCATAGTCAAGTATCAACGAGTGAACAATGGGTTTTCATATTTGATACATGAAGAGAAAGCCTTCTGTGAAAATACATTCCGGAATTTCGTAGGAACTGAACACGGAAGTACAATCATTTTATTATTCCTTGAAAAAATTTTGACCATAATGATTGTTTTGTTATATTGCATCGATAATTCTTTCGGTACCCTAAATCGATTACGGAACAATGAATTTCCATGTCATCAGAATAGACTTTATCCAACAGAGGATAAAATTCAATCTGTAGTGAGAACCGGGAAAAAAATCAGACAATACTGCTGATTCGAGAGCCCCTTCGGCTTCGCCAATAAAAAAGTTCAAGCGCAGTGACATGTGCCTGAGTTTACGAAAAATTGACAACCGACATGAAAGTGAATACGTCGTCCGTATCTTGGAGTCCCAAGGGGGCGTCATTCAAGTGGAATTCCCCAGTAGACTTGTAGACTGCTCCAATCACTTGCGACTGTCGACCTTCTAGCGTCACACAATCTTCACCCATTTTCGGAAATCATTAGAATGATGGATCGAATAGTTTCGATTTCCCCAGTCACTTTGAACATTACCGGCTGTCAAAGGAAAAAAAGGACAGTACATGTCCATATTTGGGAAGAAAGCGATGTAATAACAGGATTTATCTACAAGCTTTACGGATATAGCTTCTACGTGAGGTATAACCAGTAAGCAGCTACTGAGTTTTACAACCAATATGAGAATGCCATAAGACATTCGCGGGAGGTATATTCCAGCCCTAAGATTTCTTTGCCTGTTATACCAGAATTTACGACAAAAAAAATAAGGTGTATGAAGCCGAATTCTGTCATGTTGTTTTTCAATTTGTGTGCGTGAGTTGCGAAATCCTTGCGAGGTACCTAAGGAGAATTTTAACATGAAAATTGACCGGAAGCGGGAGTTATCCCAAGCCAGACCGGAACTTTGCTCTCCAGCACCTGCTCTCATGAAGCTTAAAAAATAAATATAACGCGGAAACGGTAAATGAGAGGGTAAAACAAATTTAGTGAAACTTAATATTCCATGTGTAATAGCATATATGATATTACTTGCTTTGATTTTTTTAAACGCCCTTTGACTGTTTTCGACATTGGCAACAGACATTACTCATATTAAATATAATATAATATAAGAAGATAATATATTATATATTTAATATTACTAATATTAAATTCCACAAAACACAATTAGCAATTCCACAGGAAAATCGCTTTGCGCTAGCCATCGGCTGATTGTCGTGATAATGTAGAAAATTATCTCATGCTTTGAGCGAACTTACCCAACTTGAAAAAAAACGTTCAGTTGGGGGTTTTATTGATGGCCAGGTCGATTAATTCTTGGTTCTATAAATATCGTCAATTAGGGCACTTGACATGATATCATTAATGTTTAGTGTTAAATTTATTCAATCTTGAAAGTAACATTACTCGATTTTATTGCTATCATATCAAGTATCCTGATTGACGATATTTATAGAATCAAGGATGATTCTACCAGGCCAGCCGGATCACCCCCAAAAGACCTTCTGTTCAAGTTGGGCACGTTCACTCAAAGTATAAGAGAATTCTGTACATTATCTGAACAATCAGCTAATAACTAGCGGAAAGTTAACCATGAAGATATATTGATTTTTATTTTCTTCAGAATTCAATTTTATTTGTTAAGGATTAAAAAGTTTGTTTTTGTTTTTTCAACGAGTTTTTCTGAAGAACATGAAATTAATCAATTCAACAGGGACCAATTGCCATATAATAATTGTCCTTCGGTCAAAATATCGGTTGCCATGCCCTAAATGTAGCCCTAAAATTTTTCGAAAAAATTATTAAAGTTTTCGACAATTGTCGATTGCACGAAAAAATTGATTTTGCAATAACGGTTTTAAAAATGAAATAAAATGAATTTAATTCTGCGCATGTTAAAACTCTTTTGATTATCGTCACACATGTGGAAACGAAAATTGAATTCCCAATGCTTAAATTCAATTATTTCAGTTTTCAAATTTTCAGTTTTATTTAGTTTTAAACTAAAAAAAGTCTCAGTTCAAAAAGTGGAAATTTTTGGAAATTCATAAGTCGCCCGTAAACCATCGAATCGCTCTAAAAATTTTATGAGTGCTTTATCCCATATAATCCTCCTCAAAAAAAAAAAAATAGCGAAAACAATCGGAAACAAGAGGTTTTTTTTTCATGTGACATTTAACGTGTAATTGTTCCCATACGTATACAGCATAGTTTGAAGGATGGTACACACCGAGAGAAAAAATACTTAGACAAAGATTTACTTGACACAACACAATAGCCTTTTATCAATTCATAATCGCATTTGTCTTCAAATATTCTTTGAGCTCTTTGCTTTTTGTTTTTTATTTTTGATTTCACGTGTAAAATTGTAAAATTTCATGTTTTTCATAATTAGCATAGCAATATCTGTTTGCATCCTGTAAATCTTTTTTGTTCACACTAGATTTTTCTTTCAATGCATAATTATATATCGAATCTTGTTGCACCAGATAGAGAAATAATAGAGTTGAAAACCCACTCTCCAATTTTCAGTATACGGATCATACGATCTCTAGTCGATCATCTTAAAAGCACTCATTATGATGAATATATGTGGCAAATGGATATAGGTACTTGTGTAGGTTTTATATGGTGACTTGATTAAAAAACTTGGAGCTGAACTGAGTTTGAAGGAAAAAAATACACGACGCTGAAGCCTAAACAAATTATCCAATAACGGATAAATATCAAAATAACTAACTTTTTTAATCATAACATGCTTTGAATTCTTCGAAACTGTGATTAAAGTCAAACGATTTACAGCACCATTATCTCTCTCCATCCGCCATTTTTGGCGATGAATGATGTAGGGAAGCAACACTGAAAGTACAGCTACTGTTGGGTGCAATTTAATTTGCTTTCCGCAATACGTCATTAATTATAGATTAATTGTACCCGCGTAAATTTCAAACCGCACACCTATTGGAGCAGGCGGGTATATGATACTGGAGACTTTTAATGGTCGCATTGAGAGAGGATTCGAAAGGTGCGTGACAGTAAAAATGCGGTTCAATTTTTTTGACAACAGGTACGATAATTTACCAATGTGGTGAATAGTGGAAATGTTATTAGTAATATATTTGATTCGAATATGTCGAAGTAAATTTGAACACAAAATACACTTGGTTTACGTATACTATACTAAAATCTAGTGTAAAATATATTTTTTCGTAAGAGGACATACCATTCCAGCCGGGTTTTAAATTATTTTTATTTTATGAGCTCCGCAATAAATTTTTTTCATGTCAAGAAATTTCAAGACTAAACTCTAAAAGCGCAGCCATAGTATTTAAGAAACGACCGTTCCATGCACGCGTCAAGTGTTCAATTACAATTCGTTTTTTTTTCTCAATTCGAGTACGGCGGAGAAGGGACGGGGACTGTACTTCCCGCACATCAACTCTCTCCCACCCCACCGGGATTTGAAAAAATTGTAATTTTGGAGTCCACGATTTTAATTGAAAAATTGAAAAATTAACAACTCTAAAAAATCTCTCCACCTCCTCTCTTCAATTTGGATTGGGATTTTTACATTTAATTTCAAACTTTCTTACCACAAAAATTCAAAATTGAAAATGCCATTCAAAACAGATTTTAGAGGAAGTGTATGATTTTTTTGGCTATAGAAGAAACGAAACTTCTGATCTTTCTCCTACTTTATTTTACGTTTTTCACGAATTCAAGAGTTGAAAAGTTCTTTCTCCATGCATTTTCCAACGTTACCGATTTTCGTCAGGATAATGTCACCATAAAGTATGCATTTTACTTCTCGCAATAGTATACTTTAGAAATCATCCCTTCGTACACATGACACAGTTAAGTATATATCAGTGCTTATATTGCGCTGGAAGGTTATACTCGTTACCGAAAATAGGTGCTGTCGACAAATGGGAAAGCCATCCTTCTACTTCTCCGCTCCTCATTGCTCTATTCATGAAAAATCTGAAAAAAACCTCTTCAACTTTAATCTGCCACATGCCTCAAGTGGATATTTAATAGCCCATGTGAATTCCACAAAGCAATGCATATTTAATATCACTAAATTATGCGCATAAAAATTAATGAACTTTCATTTAGGATAATTAAATAAACTTGTGTCTCGTTGATGAGAGTAGATACAGCCATTCAAAATGATATGTAAAACTTCGCATGAGCCATTGCGTCAACCAAGGCAAAATTATTTGAAAAATGACCGAAAAATAAATTATTTATCATTAATAATTGCCGACATGAAGTGTAACTATGTAGAGAATAGGACATTAGTCCGTTCAATTTTCTCTGCAATTCGGCTTTTTCAATAATAATTTTTCATTTAAGCAGGGGCGCATTGAAATCCTGACTGCATGTAATACTTGTTAAGCAGGGGAACTCCAGGAAAATACGCCATTAATTTCTAAGGAAGAGTATTTATCGGACTCCTCCCCTCCATTCAAATCTCAGTCAATGAGAGCTGCCATGGCATAACAAATGCTTTTCTATTCAAAATTCAACTACTCTTGGATGTTCCTCCAAATATCTCACGACAAATCATACGCAAAGCTATAGTTTATCGCTTACCAAGAATCATTAGTAACAGTCATTGTACAGTTGAGGAATAAAGTTCGTAACGAAATGTATAGAATACAGGTCCAGGCTGTTTACGAGTTTAAGTCTCGCATTCTATAACCGAAAAATTACCCATACCATACGTAACACATGATATCAAATGCCTTCCTCCCATTAGTCGAGTTAGACATGGTGGAGAAGAATCATAATTCATGTGAATGAATGATCGACTCTCAGGACAATACGTGTGAAAAAAGTTTTGTAAATAATAAAAATCTTTATTATCAAGAGAAATAGGATGATTCGATGCTCTGGCAATTTGTGTTTATAGAGCATGTTAACCTAAATATCCGTCAAGAATCGCATCAACGGTTATGAGGGTACGTATGAAGCAAGCGCGAGGGCAAAACTCCTCTGTAAAAAAACAATAAATGAGTCAGCAGAACCACAAGATCACCCAAAAAACTGTCGTCAAAGGCCTGATCAAGCTAAAATAATTCAGCGACTGATAATCAATTACTAACAAATAATTTTATGAACAATCTGGAAATGTTGCATTTACTTGGTAAAACAATTTTCTGTTATTTCTGTCAATTCCTTCAGCCGCGATACACCTCGACTGGTAGTGGAAGTAATGTAAACTACAGAGATGTGCGTCACAAACTCTCACTCTTTCTATGACAATATAGTGATACTATCTACTATTTTCAACGGAATAATTAATAAGAAATCAACTCTAATAATTGTCATCAATTTAGGACCCTTTTGTATGTCGTGATACACCACCGATTATATCAACCCCCTGGGCAGCTCGCATATAACCATGTGGTATGGAAAATATTGAAAATTATATTTTCCATCCCAATTACTGAACTAATTGATTATTCACATTCTCCGAGCATCCATATTATTCAACTAATGAAAAGTGTCTATTTTTTTAGCTGGATATATTGAAACTGCCACAGGAAATACAGTAATTATTCAGTAATTATCGGAATGCCATTCAAATGTATGTAGAAGGGCCTATTATAATGGGACAATCGCATTGTCGACTTCATGGGTATTGTACAGCAATCGGCAAATACTACGTCTAAAGGTGTTTTTACGGACATTGTTGCGTGAGTAAACGGGTGAATAAAGTGAGACTATCTATTGAATGCAGTATACGCATGGTGAGTTAAAACGACATTGACAGACGTGTAATTTTGGATTCCGTGCAGGTTCTGATCTCTCCTTCTGAGGTGACGATATACAAGCCTCAACGGCATCATTTCTCATGCATTTTTTGCACTTGTTGCACTCATAGATCAGAACAATTTTACTGCGCTTTGTGTACGTAGTTACCATTATTCAAATACAAAGGGCTTTTGTAAGTACAGAAAATAGCGAGCTTTCATTAACATTTTTTGTTTGTGACCAAATTTGAAATTTCCAAGTATACAATTCTTAGAAATTCCAATCGAACTGTCACGTGCGAGCAATTTCACATCAATGTACAGAACTTTACAGCCAATATTTTCCAACAATGCTCAGTGTTTACCTTTTCATCAACAGCGCTGTTTTTGTTGTGCTCGTCAATTGTCCCATATATTCCCTCACCGATCTGCACTATTTTTCGATTAAAATTTTCATTTTCTCCCTCAGCATCATCCAAAAAACATTCTTTGACATTATAGTTCCACGGCGATGTAAACATAAAAAACTCAATATTCGCAAAAGTTAGTGAATTGTACTGACAATTGATTCCAATTTACATGTTTCATAGGTGAAAAAATTAAAAATTTCATAACTTTACTGTGGTCTTTTATTAAAAGGATTCCCGAAAATATTCTACAAAATGGAAATACTTTTCTTTGCAACATATATTCAAATTAATTTTATTTATTGCGATTGTTGTATAAAAGAAAATAATAAAAAATGATGGTAAGTCACTTAATGCGACACTGTTAATACACACAAAAGAAAGCCAGAACGAAAATCCAGGATATACAAAAAACAATAAAAAGAAAAGTAGGAAGTTTCCCGCTTACGGATTTCACGTGGAAACCAGAACACATTTGTGTGAGCTTGGTCAGGCATGCTGAAGAAACTTTTCAGCGCCACCCAAAGCATAGAGCAGTTATATAGATGTTATACGTTGAAATTTCTGAGGTGCACTAATGACGAAAAAGGAAATAAAATAGAAACACAGTCAGACAAACATTCACAACAGAAATATTCACACCAGCATGAATACTCTGCTATTTTCAGTAAAGAGGGATGCACATCCGGGCGATTAAAATACTCATTGGTTTAATCCAAACTAGTTTAGTGTTTGTTTATTTGTTGATGAGCGAATAAAAGGGAAGTGTGAAGAGAGCACTGTTGAGGGTCAATATTTGTATCATGTAATGATTTTCGAACTAATTGTTAAGCTCACTCAGAAAAATTTACGTCTGATACGTTATCATTTTTTATTTTAGTATAGATTTGGAGTAGATTGAAAACTTTTATTATTGTTTTTTTTTATTACTCTCTTTCTCTAATCCAACATTTATGATTTACGATTGGATTCATTATTCCAATTTGGTATAATTTTTTTACAGTTCGTTTTGGTTATTTTTCAATATAATTTGAATCATTGTTTTGCGAGAAAAAAATGAGGATGTCATTTATAGGCAGGGCATTATTTCTTGTCTGGAGCACATTTAAATGTTCTGTTGAGAGAAGAAAATATCATCCTATTGACGAATTCTTTACAGCGTAAAAAGGCACCATATTTATGAGAAAATTCAACCATTATAACATGGACAAGGGTCTATTTTCTTGTATTAAGTGCATATTATATGTTAAAAGTTGTTTTTGTTCTCAGCATACATTCGAAGAACAATGACAAAAATAAAGAAATGAGTAAGAGGGCGAAGAATAACAAAACTATGTAAAAATATTATCTGAATATTCGATTTATCAATCCAATAAACCAACAATGCATTACCTTATGAATATATCGGATGACCGTAGTCTGGTTCTATAACGAAAATTGAAAATGATGAAAAACTTCCAGTACATTGAGTGATTGAATGCAGAGATAATATTTCATATTCATGAAGAAGGGAATCTCAGCGAATCTGATAGAGGCATATAATAGAGAAGTAATTTCAAAGGACTATTCCCTACTTGGGAAATTTATTGAATTTTAGAGCGCCATTGTCCATTCATGGACTGAGAGAGATTTATTGAAGTTAAATAAATTCAGTTATTCAAATAGAGTGCTCTTGAAGTAAGTACTTTATAATGATGAGGTAGACATAGTAGAATAACAAAATTGCGATAAAACTACTTAATTGACTTTTTTTTTCTCACTCGAGGGTCATTTCAATATTTACAAAATGAAAAGAATGTCATTATTGAAACATAATCATTATCAGAATAACAATAACGGACTTTATCATCTTGGCGAACCATAAATTAGAAGATATATTATTTTCCTTCCGACGAGGTAAGCCGACGTTGCCGGAAATGAAGTCAATTAGAATTATTGCAGCGAAACAGAAATAGTAATTCCGAACTTTCTCCAGTAGTATCAGACTCACGATTGTTTGCTTTTTGAATTCTACCTCTCGACAAGCCGCCTATTACAACAGATGACTGACTACTCTCGACCTTCGGCAATTATAATGTACGTTTTCACGGGTACTGTCAAAAAGCACGGCCTGACGGAATATATTCGTGGAGTGAGGACTGTACATTGAGAGGAATAATTTCTTTAGCCTAGTAAATTTACTCATGACAAGTAAAATTCGTTACCACAAATAAATGTGTCCAACTAGTTGTACTGGAATTGTATGATTTTTTTTGTGACAAGTAAATTTACTTCGCTCGAGATTATTTGTCCTCAGTATACGCATAACAAATAATAGAAAAAACCTCACAAAATGAATAGAAAATTTTAATTATTAAAAGAAAATTAAAATTAAAACATTAAGATTGCTCTTGCATTTTCTATTGGATGTTTTTTTATAGAAATTACTCCATTGAATTTTGTCAAATTTTCCACTAATTTTCTTTTTTTTCCTTACAAGATTCGAACACTAAATTATTGAAAAATAAAACCAGGGAATTTCCGTGGAAAATACCTCTAGAAAATAAAATATTTCAAACACTATTGATTGTGTCTATAAAATATTTTTGTATGACTAGATATCCTAAAATCTGCCAAAATTAATAGCAATTTCAATACAATTCCCCTGTAATTATTATAGATTTTTCAAGGGAATTTTGTATAAATCAACAGCGGTATAACTAAATGTACGTAAATAATTCTCAACCCTATTAAACGAACATGGATATTGAATTAGCCTTCATCAAACTTAACGTGTACCCATGACTGAGGCTTTAGAGTACAGCTTAGCCAATAGTATCCCAAACCTACATCTTTGAGTATTGAGTCTGTCACTCAAACCCCTTTCACATCCCTCAACCCTCCTCTCGTACTCATGTTTTCGGGAAGTAAATAGGTGTTCTCTCATGAATACTCTCATTGCGTGGGTCTAAATTGTTTGTCAGGAGTAGAGGACCATCCATAGTTGCTAAAGAACCCTCTATACTCCATCACAATTTCCAACGGACATAATTAAATTATAAGTTATTGGTGCTTACAGATGAGACGAAAAAGGAAATAGCGCCCTTAGGTTGATTGTATCAGTGAAACCACTCAAGTATTGGGTAAGCAAATTTTGAATCCACCGCTACCCTTGCTCATGTCAACAAATACCAGACACGCAACTTTCACTATTTCATCACATCCCCCCTCCCGTGGTCTATTTCAGCTCCATTAAGTTTTCAAGGAGAAAAGGTGTGTAAGAGTCAGGCGCTTTTAAGGAGAAAATGTTTTGGAGAGTCAGGAATTTTTAAAGAGGAAACGTATTTGAGAGTCATCCTGTTTTCAAGAAAAAATGTTTTGGAAAGTCAGGCGCTTTCAAGGAAAAAGCGTTCTAACAATTGACGTGAAATACAAATTTGAAAGCCCCCAACAAAAAAATTGCAATTGTCGGATTGAAAACGTAAAATAATAAATTTGAAAATTTTAAATAAAAACGATAGACGTTAATTTCTTATTAATCTCGTTAATTTCGATAATTTCTTCTTCCACACAATATTACAGTTCATGTAAGGCTTTACCAGCGAATAATTTTTTTCCGATATTTTTCATTCATTTTGCCGCGCTACACCGCATGAGTCACGCGGAGTTTTCATGTACTGCTTTAATTCAATTCATTTACTCACCACCACTCAATTCAATTTATACATTTTGGGGCTCATAGATGATCGAAACCATTAAATACGGATGTTTTCCCAGCGAAGAGCCTCAATCATGCCGATCGCAGTCTGTCAATTTTTTTTTTCAAGTGCACCCATAACTATTTTAATGTATTTTTCATTATGTAAATTGTTTCCAAGCTTCTGTAAATTTGCGGTGGAATTTCATCAAATGCACATATCTCTCTACCGCAAATAGTCGAGGGAAAAAAAGCAAAACCTCATAGAAATAATCCTCCGAATACAAACAAGGGAGTTATAGGAAAGTTATTGGATTGGGCTGTGATAGATTTAACCAATTTAACGAACGCAGTAAAATCCGACATTGGCAATTCAGCTCCGGCATTATTTGTCCGTCACGAACTTTTATGTTCAAGTTGCAAATAATGATTAAAAAATTCTGAAAGTCAAACATCGATCTTTTCGAGCTATTATCAAACTTTTCACTTTTTTTCAAGGCAGACACAATATCAGCTCTGCTCATTATGCTGAATAACATGAAGTTGAGGATTGCCATTGTGAGAGTTTGAAAGTAGGTTCAGTACTTGGACCAAATCCAGTTATTCAATCTCTCATGCTGAGAGGCAGAAAATCTTACCACTGATGATGGCACTGTCAGCTAGAGATGAAAAAATGCTTCGCAAATCTTCATTTCGCACACATAGTGTGAAAAAATAGGATGCGATACTCACGGAAATAGGATTTTTATACTCATGGGATTATATCGCTCGTCTTCGGCTCACGCTATAGAACTCCCACGGGCCCAACATCACTTTTCCGCAATCATATCGAAATTAGTATATTTTGACACTAGGCCGTGAAGAACTTTTCTGGCGAATATGAGGTTACAGGACGAGCCGAAGGCGAGTTCTGTAATCATATGAGGCAGAACAGCCTTGTGTCAAACAATATTTTTTGTCACGACGTCCGTGGGCGGTGTTTCATGGACGCGAAGCGGCAGTGCTTCACGGACTGAGTGACAAAAAAACTATTTCGGCACAATCTGTGCGGAGAGGATTTTTGCGTACGTAAAGCCTACGTAAAATGTCACTTTACCCACGCTGTGTCGAAAGGGGGGAATCTAATATTTTCGAACTGAAGGGAATAAAAAAAGGAAAGGCGAAAAATTAAAGCCTTCCAGCAGATAAGTTTCGGTTTCTTAATTTTTATTTTTCAT